>CAUYQG010242118.1:0-37567 GCA_963574415.1 Tarsius wallacei | reverse complement strand
GGTCTCGAACCCGCGGGCTCAGGCAATCCACTCACCTCAGCCTCCCAAGGCACGGGATTACAGGCTGAGCCACCGAGCCCGGCTTATGTAGTAATAATTAATCAATATGTTCTATTTAGCAAAACCTTCACATAGTCCCTAGAAAAAGAAAAAAAAATGTTCCTGGATAGCCGTGTGTGGGGAAAGAGAGAATGGGAAGGTATTCCTCAAATATTCTCTAGCTGAATTACTTTTCTACATAGATGCCACTACTTTGTAGCACCAATATATGAATTTCTAGACAAAGCAACCCCACAAGAAGATCCAACTATTTGTTTCAAGCCAGGTATTCTACTGAATTACATTTTCAAACCCATCCCAAAGACTTTCCTTTGTTGATAGTGAACAATCTTCAAGCTGAAGGCAAACCATAGTATCTTTTTTGTTTTCCAGAATAATGCAGAAAAAACTTCCCAGGGTCTCTCTCAAGTCATGTATGGACAACTCAGAAACCCATTTTTCTAGAACACCATAAAGACTGACCTCCAGGACACTGTGTCTCCTTGTGTTCCAACAGGCTCAGAGGACTGGCCACAATACAGTCATAAATGGCATCATAAAATATACCAACACCCTGCAACCAGCTCAGCAGGAATCCTGGTAAGACTGGTCTCCTTCTCCTCCCTCACCTTTTATACCTACCAGACATAGACATGCTCTCATCTACCTTGAGGGGTGGTTTCCAGGAGTTTGGGTGACAGGAATGTTCAAAGACCGGAGCCTGGGCAGTTTAGCCTTCACTGTCTTTATCTTAATTCATCCTGTCTTAGAATACTGGGAAATGGCATTTAGGACAAGCTTTTCAGAATGCTGACATCTTTTTGAATACCCTCACTCTACTCTGATCACTCCTTTATTCTATGACCACCCCATCAGTATTTATATATTTAGTTTGAAGTGGGTTATTTTGACCTTTTGTGAGCAGTCCCATAACTGTTCTCATGTTACTGTCTTCATTCATCCATCCATTCCTAGGTAAATCATTCATTACAGTAACTACTGTGAGCTAAATCCAATACCAGGCAATGGGATATGAGGATGAACTAAAGAGATGAGTCCTTGACTTCAAGGAGGATATTAAGTTGTAGAAGTCTGCCTCCAGCTCAAATTGAAGGCAAGGAAAAGACCTCTGGAGTCTTTTGTATTCCCCCACAGTGCCCATGGCAGGGTTATGCTCTCAGCAGGTGCTCAATAAATAACTAGTGAGTCACAAACCAGATGTACAGAGTCAGCTTTGTTGCCTGGGTAGCTACTGATTTATGGGTCCATATGGTCACCCACTCTAACCTTCTCATTTTCTTCTATCCCAAGGCTGCACTTTTCTTCCTTCTGTTTCTATTCCTCTCCTAATGACAGCACAAAACATGCTCCCATTTCCCTGATCTTGTCTCCTTTCCAGACCAGTCTAGCCCAAGTAGAACAGAAAAACTGGAGGAGTTTGGGGAAATTTCTTTCTCTACCCATACAGACTACCAGACAGACTGGCTGGACTGTTTCTCCAAATAAAATACAAAGTTAGAACCATTTCTAATCACATTAACCACTGTCAGGAATAAGCTGGTTAGTTACAAAGCATGATAATGCAGAGAAAATTCTAATTAAGAGAAATGAGGGAATCTAACACATATCATCAGTCATTATGCTGTCATCCTTACCAATATAACAAGAGGTGGTTTGTGCCAAGTGTCTGGCTATCGCTTTTGAAAGAGAACTATTTATAATTAGAGTTGTGTTGAATATTTAAAAGTTGCAAAATTACCATGTCTCTAGGGGAAAATGTCTATGGAACCACGCAACAACAAATTCAGAAAGATTTCTGATGCATTTTAGAGCGTCCAACTTTGTATTAAACACGGAAAAATGGGCCATAGCAATTAAAAGCAACATGCATTTTATAAAGCCATCCAGCTAATTAATTGTCATCTCACAAATGCTGCTAAGCTTATAGAATAATGATGAATGTCACAGTTAGCAATTATTCAGTAAGTCAAAACTTGAAGTTTCATTTTCTTATTTTTGCAGGCTTTAAAGAGTACTTTAGTAAATAGTTCCTCCCATGTCCAGTGTTCATTTATCTAGACCTCTAGCTATTCACAATATCAGACCCAAACTACTAGAAATAAAGCCCTGAGTACCCAAAAAGGCTAATCCAAAACCCAGGCACCTTTATTCACTGGAAAGACCTCAGAACTCACTGAGACACTTATATTTTTAATTTGTTAGGATAGAAAACTTCAAACTATAGAGAATACGGTATAATGACTCCTTTATCCATCACGAGGATCAATTCAAGGCCAATCTAATTAAAACCCATCACTGTCTTTTCACTGCTGTTATAATAAAGCTCAAATTCTTAACCTGGTCCAAAGGGTCCTGCATGAACTGTCCTTCATCCGTGTCTACAGCTTTGTTTTTTTCCACTCCCCCCATCCAAAATAATCTTATGGTTTCATGTCTACCCTGTATCAAGGTCTTATCCATGCTGTTCCCTCCATATGAATGCCCTACCACTAACCCTCAGCTCAGCTAATTCCTACCTATCATTCACATCACAGCTAAAGCATCACTTCCCCTCAGGGTAAGTTCCTCTTAATGCACTCCCATGGGATGGGAGGCCTTTCATTTGTAGTACTTATCATATAAGCAATTAAAGAGTGATTTATCTAATTACGATTGTTCTTGCTACTTTCAATACTTATGTCCTATGAAGTCACTGTGAACACTAAATTATCAAATGCTGAAACATGACTTCTAGGGGAAATACATGGTTAGATTCCTGGAAGTCTCTGGCCAGAAAATTTTCATCAAACACTCAATCCATAACTTTGTTTTATGTATGTATCTGTTTAAAGTCGTGTTGTTTTACTATATACTATTGATTCATTTGCATTAAATTCATAGTCAATAGCACTATAATGATTGAAGAAAGCATATCTAACTCACATATTTTCTCCATAAGGCACATCACATCCTTGTGCCTAGGAACACTAGACAGAACTTTAGGCTACATTTGAGGGTAATTTAAAACAGCAAAATCACCCAGAAAAGCACAAAAATGCAATATATATATATATATATATGGCACTAATTGACCACAAAAAGGGATACTTGTTTAGAGTCTGATAACTGAAACAATAAGTCAGAACATCACCTCAGTTTGGAATATGTGGGTTGGGCGACTCAAATTCTTCACTGCTCTATATACATCTAAGAATGACCATGAAATTGATTTTGGGGCTACAAATAAATTTTAGTGAGTAGGTAAATTTGAAAATATAGAATCCATGAATAATGAGAGAATGATTGTCCTTATTTAAGGAATGTTTCCCTTGCTAGAGTGCAAGCTTCACAAGGAGTCTAGTCTGTCTTGTCCACTGTATCCCAACATGCCTGACACATAATAAGTATAAATACATATTTTCCCAGTCAAAAAAATTATATAACTGTATTCTTCCTTTAAGGATACAAAACTCAACTCTTAATCCCATTTTCTATATAAGCTATAAGAAAAAAATAGGATGTACTTAGCAAGAATAGATACGCTTAGGAGGGGGGGACCCAAAAAGGACAAGAATTTATTTATTAAAAATTGTATATTTATTCTTACATGTTTAAACTTCAGTCATCTTCAAAGTACTATGTGTTTGATGCAATACACCTATTGAGGTGCTTTTTCCACTGCTCAAAACAGTTTTTGAATGGGTCAATTTTGGTGCCTTTTAGTGCTTCTGGCATTTTTCGTTTCACCTCTTCCACATAGGTAAAACATTTCCCTTTGAGGATTTCTTTTGTTTGAGGAAACAAACAAGCAAAAGTATCTCAGGGTGAGATTGGGTAAATAGGGAGGGTAGGAAATGGGGGTTATGCCATTATGGGTCACAACTGTTGAACACTTAGCACCCTGTGGGCAGGTACACTAGTAAATCACCCATCATGAAATGGGCAAGCAAGTAAAAGAATCTCAAAAACAAAAAATAACCCCCAAAGTCACTAAAGCTGAACGAAGCCTCTCATAACAATGCTAGCCGGTACACTGATGCCAATGGGTTCCTAGAACACTTACCTAATGGAAGAAGCCTGTACTACAAGGGTCCTGCCCTCCAAAATATAATTCTGGTTTTTGGTGAGGCCCCCATCATATATATCCATAATAAACTAGTAAACCAAAGCGTGACGAGCTCTTGTTAAAACTTGGGTAGGATTGGATATAAGGCACATAAGGACTTCTGAAACTGCATTGATGAAGAGGAGAAGCTGATTCTGTATGAAAAATCAAAAGGATGAGGGAAAATGAGCAGGTATAAAATTGACACTTGATATAGTAGTTAATAAACCAAAGGTTAGGTTCAAAAAGCAGAATCTCGCCGGGCTCGGTGGCTCAGCCTGTAATCCCGCGCTTTTAGGAGGCTGAGGTAAGTGGATTGCCTGAGCCCGCGGGTCCGAGACCTGCCTGGGCAAGCAAGACCTCATCTCTACAATAAATCAAAAAATTAGCTGGGCGTGGTAGCGCGTGCCTGTAATTCTGGCTACTCGGGAGGCTGAGGCGGAAGATCACCGGAGCCCAGTGGGTCGAGGCTGCGGTGGCCAGGAGCGGCCACTGCACTCCAGTCTGGGCGACAGAGTGAGACTCCAACTCAAAAAACAAACAAACAAACAAACAAACAAAAAAAGCAGAATCTCTTTTGGAACTGTATCTGAGGCTCAATAGTCCCCATAGAAGGGTAATGGGGCAAATGAATAAACAAATGAATGGGTAGATACATGAATGGCTCAGTGTGGTGTTATGATGTAGATATTGGTTTTCATCCATGGTTCCTGGTCCATAAGTCACATAGCCCTTGTTACAGTCTTTTATTACAGTGTTGAGTATGTTAAGCCTCAGGGGTAGGCCTCAGAAATAGAATTCCTCTGACTTTTTCCTGCTCTCCTTTCACCTGCTTCAAGGCTGAACTCTAATCTTCCCCACCTTTCTGTTTGTGTGTCTTAAAACCTTTGCCAGAGGGGGTCCCACCCTATCCTCTGGAAGGAATACTAATGTCATAAAGTTTTCATAAAATCCCTAAAAATGTGGGTTTGAAGAGTTTCCAGATAGCTGAACTCAAGAAGTTTCCCGAAGGGTGGTGCACGCCCCTTCCCCCATGCTTCTCCCTACACATCTTTTCATTTGTATCTTTTGCAACATCCTTTATAATAAACCAGTAAACTTAAGTGTTTCCTTGAGTTTTGTGAGCCACTCTAGCAAATTAATCAGTCCTGAAAAAAGGGTTGTGGGAACTCCCAACTGGAAGCCAGTTGGTCAGAAGTTCCAGAAGCCTGAGCTTGTAACTGGGGATCTGACACTATCTCTGGGTTGATAGTGTAAGAATTGAATTGGAGGACACCCAGCTGGTGTCTGCTGCTTGGTAATGGGGAGCAACCCCCCCATTTGGTCACGGAAGTCTTCTTCTGTGTTGTTGACTGTTGCTGTGGTAAAGTGAGAGCAGAAGGAAAAACACAGTTTGAGGGAGTTTTCCCAAAACACTAAGGAAAACAGAAAGCTGGAGTGACCAAATTTAATTATGATACAATGTAATAGGTCTAAGTGATAACAACCTTTTCAGGTCAAGTGTGTGGTGAAAGAAAAGTTTGGAGTAATAAATACATTCACAGGAGAACTATAGACAGTAATTTGTGTAATATAGCTCCTGAGAAAAGAAGTTAGCATAATTTAAGTGAGGTATCAAGGTCCCAACTGAGCAAATTGAATCTCACACTGGTTCCAGTCCCAGTAAGAAGCTGAGTACTAATTAAGGAAATTAAGGCAAAGTCACAGCCATACATCCTAGGCCACCATGGGAGGGGTATCCCAAGACTAAAACAGATGAAACAGATTCAAAATCTACAGCAACAAGACTAGTCCCAAAGCTCAATTGACTATCTTGGGCTAATATCATATTGCCTACTCAAATAGAGACCAAGACATGAACTAGGTGAACTGAGTCTGCAGTGAAATTTATAGGTCGTTGCAGTTGAAATGCACTGGTAAACAAATACAGCTTGTCTGTTTCTTGATTGTTTTGAAACATTCTAGAGCATTAACTGGACAAAAGACTGAAGGACTGAGTTTGAAAGATTTAGATGATGCATTTATTTCAGCCAAAATTTATTGAACACCCAGTAGGTGCAATGAACAGGGGGGATGTGGAATTGAGGAATGATCAATGTAAGATGAATGTGTCCTTCATTAAGTGTGTCAAACTTCAGAATGCAAGAAATAGCCAATTACATTAATTTCCTAAGAGATTCCAAAGGCTGGTGATTTTCTAATTAGTATCCACAGGACTATTACATATAAAATCAGTTTAAGGTATACAAGTGGTCCTTGAGAAGTTGGAAATGAATGAGGAAAAAAATATACTTTGAATAAGAGTGCAACCAAACAAAAGAACCTTGAAAATAGTAAAGTATTCCATGGGATTCCATTTGTATGCACATGAACAATGTAATCTACACGTGTCCATATCTAGATTACATAGGTAAGCATACTTCATTGCAGGGTTTGCCACCATAAGCACTGATAGTCCCAAAGAGAGACAACTGGAAAATCTGGGCTGCAGAGCTAAATGTGATTTTTCTCACGTTTAACTCAGTCTGGAAGTCTAACCTCACACATGCTGATTTTGTTCCCCAAAATAACACTGTTAAAGAGAAAACTGAGATCACACAAAAGCCACATGGGTTATGTTCAATATAATCAGCTGAATTCCTTAAGGAATCCTTCTGTTTCTTCATTAAAACAATACTATTTACTTGGAATCTTGTTTTTTAGAGATAGGTTGTGGTTTTGAAAATAAACCTGAAGCAATGACAAGGGAAAGAATGGGGATTAAAGGGTTGCAGTGGGGTGCTTAACGCAAAACTTAAACAAAACAAATTACCTCTGATTTGCAATCCTGAGTCCATCTCTCAGTATATGTGCTTGTATCACACATGCTTTGGTACGCAGGTATACAACACACACACACAAACATGCACACACACAGTCTTGCACCCTTCACCAAGTCTGATCCTAGACTATTACCTGATTCTTTCCCTTGTATTCTACCAGAATTTAGCAAATGACCTGCTTGTGTGATTTCTTTATTTCCCTGGTAGCGACACTCTTGACAATCTCCAGGGATAGTTGTTAATTTAAGCTCCTTCTTCCCACTTTCTCTTTCTGTCAAGAAATGCAGCTTCCTTCTCTGCCAAGATCTCTCCTGTTGTATTTCTATAGCTATCCCCAGACCCATTTCTCCAGCTACAGTGTATATCAAAAATATCTACCAGGCATTGCCCGAAACATGAGATTCTAATCAAGGCCCTATATAGCCTGAGTACTATGGAAGGTGAGGGCAGAAGTCCCAGCAGTGGTAGATGGAGGAGAGCTTCAGGTGCCTCCTCATGCCCCTGCCATCAGCACACACTAGCCTGACTTCTAATCGCCAATACTGAGAGCATTCTATGAGTTCTGAGAAAGCTTTGCCACCCAATTGGCAGGTCAGAAGTACCAGGGAATTAACACACCTTTGGAACAATCTTCACACAATGACTGACAGAACCTGGTGTCGAAATACCCAGCTCCTTTGCTCACTGGGCAGCAGAATTTTGAGATGCATATTCTACCCTAGCCTTCACAGCAGAATTAAGTTTCCCCAGCAGGATTAAGCTCCAATGGCACATAGTAAATCTGGCTGCCCTTCTTTATAGGTGGCCTCCCCCTGGACTGTTTTCCAACACTAATCAATTCTCCAACTCTCTGAACACCAGCTAGGTATCCTACAATTTATCTCAATTCTGACACTAACTAGCTACCCTGTGTTCACATAGATCTCACAGTTTAAATAAGGATTCAGTCTCCCAAGACTGCCCAACCCCTTCAGGTGCCAGTCACAAGTAGGGGATCCCAGGTTACCCAGACATCTTTCTGGCTGGATCTAAAACTGAGGTTTCCATACCCTTCTCCTCACATTTGATAATTTGCTGGAATGGCTCACAGAACTTAGGAAAACACTTTACTGAGGTAAACCTAAGTATGCAAGTATAATAAAAAATACAATACAGGAACAGCCAGATGGAAGAGATGCACAGGGGAAGATGTAAAGATGGGAAGCGGGGCCACAGATCTTCCATGCGTGCTCTAGGCACATCACTCTCATAGCAATTCAGGATGTTCGCCAACCAGAAAGCTGATTATATCTCCTTGCTCAAGAGTTTTTACTTCATTTATTTTATTTTATTTATTTATTTATTTATTTATTTGAGTCTGAGTCTCACTCTGTCGCCACCAAAGCCTCGACTTGCTGGGCTCAGGCAATCCTTCCACCCCAGCCTTCCAAGTAGCTGGAACACAGGCGCGTGCCACCACACCCAGCTAATTTTTTGATTTATTGTAGAGACGAGGTCTCGCCAAGTAGCCCAGGCTGGTCTCGAATTCCTGGGCTCAGGCAATCCTCTCACCTGGGCCTCCCAAAGTGCTGGGATTACAGACTTGAGCCACTGCACCTGGCCAAAGAGTTTTTATACAGCTCAATCTCCATCACCTCCCTCAATTCTTTCCTTTTCCAGGAGGTTGGTAGGTGGGACTGAAAATTCTGACCCTCTAATCACTTGGTCTTTCTGGTGACCAGTCCCATCCTGAGACTACTAGAGGGTCCCACCCTGTCACCTAATTAGCATAAACTCAGGAGTGATTAAAAGGGGCTTCTTGAAAATTAAAAGAAAAGGTACTCCTATCACTCAAGAAATTGCAAGGGGTTGAGAAGCTCTGTGCAAGAAACCTGAGACCAAGTATATTTAATAGCCTACATTTCCCTTCACCGTCTTACTTCTCTAATCCCTACAGGTAGTCCCTTTACCTGCCAAATATGCCTCTTGCATCAAATCCTGTCTCAGGGTTTACTTCGGGACACCCAAAGTAAAATAGTATGTAACATAAGCAACACAGGGTGATAACATATACAAACTTGTTTTTTTTTTTTCAAATCAGTTCTAGCCGAGCAGGTACATAGAACATTCAATATAGAGTGTTCAGTGACAATGGCACGCCAAAGATTCAGGTGAAAATGCCTGTGGAGGAGCAGGGTTCCATTAGAGTAAATTAAAGAGCACTAAAAGAAAGAATGGTAAAGGCAATTCCCAAGGCTGCTGAAATTGAGAAACGTTCAGTGGAAATCTTGCAAAATACCATAAAATTAAATGAACCACTCCTCAGAGCACTTGAAAAGCAACATTTTCATAAAGAACAAACCTGGAGTTCAAGGTTAGGAAGAACAGGAAAGATCTAATGTACAGCCTTATTAGCATTTTTCCTAGATGGGATTATAAAGGAAAAATTAAGGTGTAGGTTTGGGTGAAATATAAGCCAACACTGATTAACCCTCACATACCTTTACTCACCTCTAATAATACTACTATTTTATTAAATGGACCATAACTGTTCTGTTGCTAGTCATTAGGTTCAAAGTTTATGTCACAATTGTAATGGGTTATTGATTGCCTCTTAAAGAACTTCATAGCTCCTTGGGCATAGAATTCATTAATGAATGTTAGAGCTGATAAAGTTAGGTTTAATTATATACCATATGTCTTGTTAGACATTAAATTTGCATTTATTTTATTATCAGTATTTTTTTGGCTCAGTTGAAATTTTATTTTACACTTTTGCAAAATAAATGTCTATCTTAGCTGTATTTTATTCTTTAGAAGCCATGAGCTACAATGAAAACTTAATTTGGAAAAAATTTAACACATTCTTCTTTATGATGTATTATTTATGCAGTAGTAAAGCTGTATTTGTGCCTGACTTTGTAGTTAGCAAAATCTGTGATCTAATACATATTCTCCATTGTGAGGGCTTCTCTTTCTTATTCCCAGCTTTTGGCTATAGTTCCATGTCCCATACATATAATGTTCTGCTAGAGAGAACATTATATATTATCCCTTCTTTAGTAGATGCTTGTGTGTGAATGTGCAGTGGCCAAACTGGCCACAGAGGTATCCTCATGAGCTTGGACAGAAATGGAAAAGAAAACCTTTCACCCCAGGTTGCCAATTTTAATCAACACCAGGTCAGGAGTGCCTGTTTGAAGGACATTCTCAAAGTCTCTTATAATGAGTCAGTGGGCTTGAAGTGAAGCCTCAAATAGTATATAACACACATTTGTAAAGGAAAATATCACCATACCTTATCATTCATTACTCGTGATAAAGTAGAAGCTAATGAGAGAAACAGCAATTTCTCCTGTAAACTCCACTATCTAGTTCTCAAAATCCAGATCAAGTCTTTTCCTCCATTAAGTATACCTGGACTACATAGAAAATTCTTTCTCCTCTGAGCTAAATACTCTTATTTTCTTTCTGTCCTTCATTTGGAAGTAAACAGTGCATTATGACATGTTTGAAAGCCAGGTTTCTTCGGGACATGAATGACTTCTTCTTCTATGCCTCCTGCTACAGGGTTGGCACTTTATTCAGAAGCTTAGGGAAGTAGTGACCACATAAAGTCCTCTTTTTGGAGAAAGACAGAGGAAGGAGGTAGGGCAAGAACATCAACATAGAAACGTTTTAAACATGGGGAATCTATGGAATTGTTATCAAAGCATATTGGGGTCTGCTTAGTCAGTGCAGTCAGGCCAAACAGCCACACTGAGGTTTTGCAGCCGAAGAAATTTATTTGCATGGCACCAAGCAAGGAGAATCAGGCAGCTTACACTTAAGACCTGCCAACTTCTTCAATTACTTAAAAGCAAAGATTTTTAAAAGAAGGGATAAATTTGAGAAGAGCAGAAGTTACAGACAAAATTATCAATCAATACATGGAGGTTATATAAAAGTTTGGTCTAAAAAGGCAGGATATCTTGAAGTGGTTGATGGGAGGGGGGGAAGGGAATAATTTTGAACCATAGGTAAATTCAAAGACTCGAATTTGTGATTGGTTAAGAAAGTGAAGCTTTGGCTAAAAGCTTGGGATCAGTGGAAAGGAATGTTAAGATCTAACCCATGGGCATTACTTCTTCCAGGCCCCTCAAGAAGATATGTAGAACAAAGAAGGTAATCAGAGTTTGGTCTGTTTTTTTTTTTTTTTTTTTTTTTGAGTTGGAGTCTCACTTTGTTGCCCAGACTGGAGTGCAGTGGTCACTCCCATCCACCACAGCCTCGACCAGCTGGGCTCAGGCAATCCTTCTGCCTCAGCCTTCCAAGTTACTGGAACTACAGGCATGCGCTACCACGCCCAGGTAATTTTTGATTTATTGTAGAGATGAGGTTTTGCCAAGTTGCCCAGGTGGGTCTTGAACCCGCAGGCTCAGGCAATCCACTCACCTCAGCCTCCCAAAGCGAGGGATTACAGGCTGAGCCACCGAGCCCGGCTAGTGTTTAGTCTTTATTCCCCTTTATCTGAGGTCTACATGCCAGCAGATCCATTTGGTGAGGGTCTAGTTTTCTTAAAAACTCAGAGACATATGCTAAGATGCTATTTTTACTTCCTATAGGTAATCAAACATCTTATGACTCTAACTTCCTTGCTGTTGTTTTAAGCTACTATTATCTTCTTATTTATCAGATTGCCATTTACTTCTCAGGACTAACTAGGTATCTGGAATTTTTCTTGAAGGAGCTCAATATTTTTGTTTTATTTCCATGCTTGGGAGGGCCTGGCAGGCCCCTACGAGGGGTTCCTGGTTTGTTTCAAAATACTCCCATGATCTCTGAGAACTTCACCATCAAAATCCTAATGGCTGACTTTAGTCTATTCCAAAAACCAGCTCCTCTTGCAGAATATTATCCAGGCACAAAGGCAAAAAGTAAACTGGAAAAATTTAATCAAAGAAAGCTGTAGCTTAATCAATGGTATTAGCATATCTGAAGAAAGAGTATGTCAATAGATGGGGGAAGGTGTTCTGTACGGCATATTAAAAAGGAAAATCTGAAGGGAAAGATTTGGACAACATTTTTGAGTCTTGAGGAGATGCAGCTCCCTCTACCATTCTGATATCACAGAGTCATGTTAGCACCATGGTTACTGTCTTTGTCCATTTTGTGTTACTATAACAGAATATCTGAGACTGAGTAATTTATACAGAATGGAAATGTATTTGGCTTCTATTTCTGGATACTTGGATATCTCTATCCAAGATAGAGAGACAGGCAACTGGGGAGGACTTTCTTGCTTCTTCATTTTATGACAGAAGGCAAGAGGGCATAAGAGCACATGTGAGAAACAGCAAGAGAGAAGGGAAGAAGGACAAACTTAGTCTGCTACAAGGACCTCACTCGAGGTAAAAACCCTACTCCTGCAATACAGCATTAATCCACTCATGGGGCAGAGTAGTCTTGAAACAGCAGTGTACAATAACCACCTCTTAAAGGTTCTACTTCTCAATACTGTTGCATTGAGGATTAAGTTTCCAATGCATGAACTTCAGGAGACACAATCAAATCATACCAAGGGACATCCTTTAAGACTATCACCCTTTCTTAAGCACAGCAAAGCAAAGGAAAGATGAAGGTCATATGTTTCCAGTTTTTCAGAAATAAAATAAATGTGTGTAACTGTGAGGATCATGAGGAAAGGGTCAGAAAATATGAAGCCAGTTATATAAATTGTGACTCATAAATTAACATTTTTTTGAAGTGCAATAACTGAAAACTTGCAAAATTTGCAATCAATATAAAAATTAGAACAAACAAAAAATGTTTTAATATTACAGAACAAAACCGATATACAGTTGTAGAGAAATCTCCACTATAACATCTAAATGTTATAACCAGCCCCATGATCCCCTTATTTTGATTCTAGGTTCAAAAGTAATTTGAGATTATAATTTGAATGCTACTTCCTACTTTGGATGTGCTTCCAGTGTAGCATATTTAAGGTGGTTCTTCTCTTAACTCTTCTTTCGTTTTCATGAAACATAACTTCTTTCAGGGTGCTTTTACCTGGCTAGTCACTCTAAGAACTCTTCCCTTGTACTTCCCATGTAACACACGGTACACAAATAATTACATGCTTATGGTCTTGTTTATACCATGCTGTAGCCTCTGTGGGGCCATGGTCCTTTTTTAGGATGACCAATACTCTCAGCTTTCTGGAATTCGGGGCTGAGGGGGAGGGCGACCCTGAATGCAGGGCTTCCAATGCTAAAACTGGAACATTCCAGGAAAAAAGACAGAACAACAATTTGTTCACTTTATTGTACACTGCTGTTTTAAGGCTACCTATTGCAGTTTCTACAAAATATATTCAAAATATGGGATGTGAGGGTGATCTGGCTACAACATCTGTCACCCCACTGAACACCAGGGCTGATTCAACTGACTTGGCCACCTAGAAGGGTGTCCCCTTTCTCCCTTACTGCTCTATATGCATCCCTTCCAAAGCCACATGCTCAGTTGAAGACGAAGACCATTATCCCTACTAGAGGATGACCATTCTTCAGTCAAGGATATATGAATAGCTGTGCTCTCCTGCTAGAGCCTCCAAACAAGCTCTCAAAATTGGCATAAGGTAAAAATGTGATTTTGCATTTAGAGTTAACCGAGCCAATTCAGTATGTCTTTCCTTGCAATTATGACCCCAAATTTTTTACATTTTGAAATACATAAAGGATAAAATTTTTTTTGTATTTTTTCCCTATTTTTGTCTCCAAAAAATGTGAAAAGAACCACAATACATAATTGCTTGCACATTATAACTCTGAAATGCATAGTGCAATATTGAAAGGGAATATAAAAGTAGTTACTTTTGTTTCATGATAGATAGGGTCATGGTTTTCTTCTACTGGAAGGTTTTTACATTCAAAATTATTTTTTATAATTTTTAAGTTGACTTAATGGTTCTTTTGAACTCTAAATCTTATTCTGTTTTCTCTCTGAAATCTTTCCAAGAATCTTCTGGAAAGAAATCATGTTTCTTCTCTGAATTCTTTTACAGTTGTTGCCCATGACACTCATCTATTATATACCCTTGTTGTGACTAATAGTTCTTTCTCCCTCTTTACTGTGACTTTGCTGCCTATCTACAATAGCCTTTACACTCCTGGCAGACAGGCATTATGTTTTCTATTACTTAGGGCTTCCTCCAGTGTCTTACAACCTCTCTACCAAACTGTCCCTGCCTGGCCCTTTTCAGCCCTGCCTGGGGAACCTACACTCCATTATCCAGAAAACTGCAATTCTAAGCTGTGATCCTTCTGTCCTGTAAAGCTCAGGAACACAGACAAATTCTCATGAAAACATGAGACTTTCCTTCTCCATAATCTCTGCCTTTAGAAGTCTTTATTGGCCCCAGGAGAGCCATTGCAAACCCAGTCTCTGTAAATCAGTCAGCCAGAGATGTGTGGAGTGGAGGCTGAACACCAACACCCCCCACTCTGTTCCACCCAGAAGCAAGAAGCACATTGCTTCTCTAAGTGGGAGAGGGAAAAGCAGGAAGCAGCCTGGAGACGGAAGCAGGGCTGATGGGAAAAACAGACTACTGTGTCTAAAGAGACGCCAACTGTAAGATTTAAGCTAACAAAGTTTCAGAATTTAACCTGAGGCTTCAAAAGATGGGACTGGAGTTTTAGAAAACCTTTAAAACACCTGTTTCATGACCCCATGAACATTTTATAGAGGGGTTACTGGCCACAGCAAGGGCATGTCTTATACCTGTATACCAATGAGTCTTATCTCTGGAAGCAGAGTGGATAGATTTAAATGAGAAAGTAGCATAGTCTTCCCTCTAAAAATGTCCATGTTTCAAATCACAGGGAATAAAAGAATCTGAAGCAGAGACAAACTGGGGAGATATGGAGACAGTAGACCTGTGACAGAGTTTGACCTGTTGTGAAGAGAAGGGTGAGAGGGGAGTCTCCGCTTCAGAGTGATCAATGCAGCATCAAATTTGTGTCTGTTTGGGGAGAAATTAAGTTAAGGAGCAAGAAATTATACTCAAAATGCTTTGTAGAAAGGCTTTTTATTCTCAAATATAAAAACATATTATACATGTTAACTTTTCTTTCCTGGATTTATTGTCTTTTATTTTTCACTCTTCATGTTCAAATGTATTCTCCTTGCTTTGTGTGAATACTCAATGCAGGAACAAAAGGCCCATTTGTCATGCTGGAGACTGAGAACACATCAGGTATAATGGAATTCTGGCCTGGGCAGCTCTCATCATTTGTTCAGACATCTCATCACTTCACTCTGACATTCTGTGCTGTTTTTCTACTCCTAATCTACATGACCCCACACAGCATCATCGCAACATTATGTAATTAATATCTTTAAACAAAGCTTTCTTCACTACCCTCCCCTTGTAATTTCCTAAAAAGCTTCTGGCTCATTCCTCAATTTTAGCTGAATTGATACACTCTGAAAGCAAAGTCATATGCAGAGGACAGGAACAATTAATGATAACGTACTCAAGTACATGACAGAACAGAGAGGAGGGAACTCTATCCTATAATATAACTGGATACCATTCATGATATCATAGCATGAATGTGTTGCTGAAAAAACTAAACCCTGCTGGGCTCGGTGGCTCAGCCTGTAATCCCACGCTTTGGTAGGCTGAGATGAGTGGATTGCCTAAGTCTGTGGGTTCGAGACCCACCTGGGCAACTTGGCGAGACCTCATCTCTACAATAAATCAAAAATTAGCCGGGCGTGGTAGCGCGCACCTGTAGTTCCAGCTGCTTGGAAGTCTGAGGCGGAAGGATAGCCGGAGCCCAGCAGGTCGAGGCTGCGGTGGCCGGGAGCGGCCACTGCACTCCAGTCTGGGCAACAGAGTGAGACTCCAACTCAAAAAAAAGAGAAAAAACTAAACCCAAATCCTTTATAAAACTGCATTACTAATGTAGTGTAGTACTTTCCCCTAGTTAGATTATGCTTTTTTTTTGCACAAAGTGAAAGTATTTTGTTTTTATATTTTGATTTTACCTGTTAAGACAAAGATAAAGAAGGATGCAACAATGAGAGCAAGTCCTATCTGGTATGTTCTGTGTTCTCTCTGGAATGACCTCTACTTTCTTTGTCCTATCTAAATCTTTTTCATTCATTACCCAACCCAGTTTCATAACCATCAGGGAGTTTCCCCATTGTTGCAGTTTTCAAGGCTCAGGCTTGCTCCCTCTTGTGGATTCACTATACTCTGTTCCTGACTGGGGTCTCTTGGGGAGACTTGGGTCCTAGCACTAACTGGGTGTGAGACTTTGAGTTAGTGACCTAGATACTGTGTTAGTCAGGGTTCTCTAGAAAAATCGAACCAATAGTGTGTGTATATGTGCATGGAGAGAATGAAAGAGAGAGAGAGAGAGAAAGATTGATTATACAGAATTGGCTTACATGACTATAGAGACTGAGAAGTCCAAATATCTGCCACCTGCAAGCTGGACCCCCAAGAGAGTCAATGGTGTAAGTTTCAGTCCAAGATCAAGAGAAGACTGATATTCTAGCTCTAGCAGTCAGGCAGAAAGAGAGGATTTTCCTTTTCCCTGCCATTTTGTTCTATTTATGCTTCAACAGTTGAAGGATGCTCACTCACATTGAAAAGGGCAGACTGCTTTGCTCAGTCTACTACTTTAAATGCTAATCTTATCCAGAAACACCCAACAAACATACCCCAAAACAATGTTTAACCAAACATCCCGTCTAGTTGACAAATAAAACTAACCATCATAGCAACAATTTGATTCATTCTACTGGCAAAAGAAAATATCATATTAGAGCAAAATTTGCCAACACATTTCAGTTATTCCTCATGAACAACTGGTATTAAACCTGTCTTTCAAATCAGGAACTTTGTATGTTAAAATGAAGAATTCATTTCCATAAACCATGTATAATGAGCAGTATTTCCTAAAATTATTTGACCAGGAAGCATTTTGCAGAGTCAACATCCTGCAGGAAACCTTCTGGAATATATTGAATCCCAATCTCTAGATCTCTAGGGGGAGTCCTTAGTCCTGACAGAGGGATCAGTTGCTCTTGAGTTGTCATTTAACTTATCTCTTTTATTTAACTATAAATCATGCAGAAGTGTATTTTATTATGTATGAAGCTTTTAAGTTATTTCCTCAATCTCTGTATACACAGGAAAAAAAATAAGTGTACTACTTAACATATTAGAACTTGCATATATGATCACTGTCAAGGAAAGAAAAAATTATCCCTAAGGCATGCTTAACCAGGAGTCCAATTCACCTGCCAACCTTCAAGAACATGGAGATGAACATGACAGAAAGGACTGTTCCCTATCTGAACTTTCATTCACCACCATTCAATAACCCTTATTCAGGTCCAGACCAGTGGCACATTTTTGCCAGCAATCATTACATTTTCAAGAAAATTTCATTACCTCTGCTACAGAGATCTGAGAAATACGTTCCTTAGGTGTCACCAGAAAAATGTGTTGATGCTTTAGGGAAATATCATGCAAAGAAAGAAACTTGTCATCTTCAAAAATAATTTTGCCTGGAATTTCCTTGTAGATGATCTTCCCAGAGATCATGGTGCCACCAGATCAGGAGACCCAAGCCTTGCTATGTCCTCTGCCATAACAACTTTCTTCCCTTGCAGTGGCTCGCAGAGAAGCCTCAAGTCTTATTTTATGACTTTTTTCCACATACATAGTCATATCTTGTTTTCTTAATTGGATCATGAACCATTTAAGTTCTGGGCTCATATCATGTATGTCTTTGTGTTTTCAAAAATAGGAAAATAGGGGTGCAGTAAGTACTTGTCCATTCTGTTCTTGCTGTTTGCTTCTTTGTGACTTTATTATTGCTATTACCCACTCATCTCCCCTCCAAAATAACAAATCTATCTCCCATTTTCACCTGTGCAAATTCTATACATTATCTACTACCTACTTTAAATGGTACCTTATTTACTAAGTCTTCTCTGATCCTTCAATCTAAGCTCCCAAAACTTCAGTTGCACTTTTATCATGATACCTGCCGTATCACAGCTCCCCTGTCAATATCTACATTTTTCTTGTTACCCCAGCTAAATTGTATACTCCTTGGAGATAGAGATCTTATCTTACTCATATATGTTCTCTCATGGTACTCATTCAGTGTTTATTGAAATAAATTGAACATATGAGTCTGTATCAAACAAAACATCCCAAAATGAAGTGTGTTAAATCAACCTCCATTTAATTAGTTCATGATTTTTGGTGCAGCCATTAGGTTAGGATCAGCTGGGGAGGCCTTCTGGGAGTCAACTGCTAGTCAGGTAGGCAACTGTGCTCCTAGGGTTAGCAGGCTGTTGGCAAGGGTGATGCAAGCAACTAGGCCACATGTTCCTCATTCTCCAGCAAGCTAACCAGGGATAATTCATATGGCAGCTGTTAGGGTTCTGAGACCACAAGTGGAAACAAGCCAGATCCCTTGAGGCTGAGGCGTGGAATTGGCATATCATCACTTCTGTCACATTCTATTGATCAAAGAGAGTCACAGTTCAATCCAGGTTCAAGGGGTAGAGAAATAAACTCTACCTCTTGATGAGAGAGGTTGCACAGTCACATGCCAAGGTTATGCATAAAGGGAAGGATAGAGAATTATGGCCATTCTGCCATTAACCTCAAGAGTTTTTCCTCTTGCCAAGTCTAAAACCATCAGAAACATTCACTTGCCTGACCTAGCCTCCATCCATCATGTTCTCTGTTATGAGGCATGAAATCATTTACCAAACATTTACCAAAGACAGAGTTACTGCTGATAATTATCACCATGCATGGAAATGTGAGGTCATATGAAATGGGAATAGTCATTATATTGGTACCCTAGAATCTACAGTCTAGTGAACACATACTTGAAATGTCTAATTCATCTCTCTTGTTTTGTTCAGTTGCACATGATTTAGAATTAAGGAATCATGAACTACCAAAGCCAGTAATAATCTTTAAGATCATCTAGTCCAAGGGTTGCAAACTGAAATGCTTTGGAGACCAAATAAGTAAGATAAATGAGTAAAATTCTGTTTAAGCCAAAATGAAGTAAGAGATTGTGAGAGACTGGCTGGCAACTGCTCCAACTGAAGTAATTAAGATTCTTGCTTTAAAAAAAAAGAAAGAAAAAAATTGCTCAAAATAAATAAAATACACTTGCAGACTAAATTTAGACCCCAGGCTTCCCTTTTTGTCATCTCTGATTCTAAACCAACTCTTACTTTACAGCTGGGAAAACCAAAGCCCAGAGATGTTGACATTTTTCCCAAGATGGCCCAGCTGATCAGCTGCAGAAGTGAGACTGGACTCAAAGTGGCCAGTTGTTTGGTGCTAACATTAACACAGTTGGAGTATAATTTTTTTTCTACGTTTTCTTTCTGTTGGGAAGGCTAGATTCAGTCTCTTCACAAAATAGTTGCCTCATGGGTTTTGTCAGAATCGAAAAAGCTCTCCTGGAAAATGGCTGCCTCGTGGAAGTGACTTCCTGGGTCAGGTTTATGAAAGGAACAACAATATGATTTGTGGCACTCCCCCGTGGGAGCCATGCTGCACTCTTCCTGACTCCAGGCAGGAGGCCGGGGAGGCTGAGGTGAAGAAGTGACTGGCTGGCATGCTGATAGATACCACTAACCTGGGTACGGGCTGTGCTTTCAGATAGCCCAGGAGACATATCTGACTTGCTCTTCTGCCCCTACAGGAGACACTGCTTGGCAGAAGTGAAAATGGCAATATAGGGCAAGAAATGAGAGAAATCCAATAAGCAATAAGGCTCCAGTCACTAGTGGCTAGAAACCGGGGTTGTGGCTATCTTTCCCTTGATTCTGTGGGTCTGTTTACTTCCAATTTTTAAAAAGTTCTGGTTTGCTCATCCTTGCCCTTGAAGGGTGAAGGGTTTTTTGTTCAGGGAACAGAAGGAGATGTAGCCAGTGTTGAAGAGTGGAGAATGATTTATAAATCCAAGGAAAAAGTTTCTAATAGAAAATGATACCCCGAGTATACGCAAGTGTGCAAACCACAATTTGGCCTGCTGCCTGGCTTCACAAGGTATCAGTGGCCTTGCTGTGACTCACTCAGGGAGGCCTCTCCAAACATCTGCCTGTGATAGTCATAGCAGAGATACCCTTGGTATAAGTCACATATCCTCTCAAAGCTGTCATCTCTGCTCCTGTGGGCAATGGATTCTTGGTAGATACTTGGTGACAAAACTGGCTGATGGGATAAGAAATCACTTGATTTCATATTATTTTCTAGCATGACAAAACACAAACAAAAATAAAATGATTTTACTAAAACAGCTGGAGGTTGTAATTAAAAGAAGGGACACTGAGCCGGTTGTGGTAGCAAGTGTCTGTAATCTCAGCTATTCAAGAGGCTGAGGCAGGAGGATTGCTTGAGACCAGAAGTTCAAGTCCAGCCCGGGCAACATTGTGAGACCTAGTCTAAAAAAAAAAAAAAAAAAAAACCCTACACAAAAGATTTGACACTGGGTGTGTAAAGGTAAAAAAGAAATAGGGACAAAAAAAAAACAAGTGAGTTAAAAGTAGGCTTTAAAAGCCAAACATACACACACACACACACACACACACACACACACACACACACACACATACACACTTGCCTAGACAGGAGATCAACTCCTTTTAGCCCAGATGGTACAATCAGGATGCTTGTTGGCAGGGAAGGCTTGTTCCTTCTAAAGTGCTTTACAATCTTTATTCAAGAATGAATGAAAGTGCTTACTTGTCTGGGGCCCATCTGATCTAATATGAAAAGAAAGATTAAAAAGGCAAGCAGTTTTAAGACAGGTATTGCCCCTGGGTATTTTCAGAAATATACACGCCCAAGTAATGTCAGCTCCAGTTTTTACCCTCTATTTGAACAGTACCCATATACTTCCACACTGCTTTTAAAATGGGACATTTTAGTACACATCAAATGAAAAGCAGGAATGTGCTGTACTGGTGGTCAGGGGAACCAGGCTGTCTCCTGGATCTGCTGAGACTCAGACCTGAGTCTTCCCGAGTCCCAGTTTTCCTCATTTGTAAAATCTGAGCAAAATTTTATGAAATTCCCTTTAGCTTGATAAGTCTTTTCCATTGATTTTGAAATAGTGCTTATCCATTTATTCATTCAACTTCATTCATTCATCAAATTTTACTCCTATGCCATCTCCATGGTACTGATAGCTAAGTATAAAGTAGTGAACAAGAAAAACAAAAAGCTTCTCTGTCCTCAAGAAGCTTTCATTCTTGATAGTGGCAAATAATGAGAAACCAACCAAAAGCAAGATATTTTGAGATTTACTTGGGAGATGATTATCAGGATAAGGGAAAGAACCTAATGTTGTGCTAGAGATTGTGATGATGAAAATACCTGATCAACAAGTAGTCAAAAGTTCTGAGTAGGCTGGGCGTGGTGGCTCATGCTGCAATCCCAATGCTTTGGGAGACCAAGACAGAAGGATCCCTTGAGGTCAGGAGTTCAAGACCAGCCTGAGCAACATAGCAAGACCTCATCTCTACAAAAAATAAAAAAAATTAGCCAGGGCAGCCTTGTTCCTTCTAAAGTGCTGCTCTAGCTACTAAAGAGGCTGAGGCAGGAGGTTCACTTTGAGGCTATAGTGAGCTACAACTGAGTCATTGCACTCCAACCTGGGCAATAGAGAGAGACCCTGTATCATAAAAAGAAAAGTCCTAGGTATACCTCTCAGTTGTGTCATAAAATTTGGTGTATGATATTAACTAAGCCTTTTTCCTTCTCTGTACCTGTATTCATTTTCTGTCACTGCTGTTACAAATTGGCTCACATTTAGCAGCTTAAAACAACACAGATGCATTGCCTTACATTTTGGTAGATCAGAAATCCAACAAGGGGCTCACTGGACTAAAATCAAAATATGGGCAGGGCTGTGTTTCTTTCTGGAGGCTCTAAGGGAGAATTTGTTTTCTTGCTCACTCAGATCATTGGCAAAAATTTGTTTCTTGCTGTTGTAGAACCAAAGTTCCTGTTCTCTTGCCTCCTGTAAGAAGAGAGCCATTCACAGCACCTGCAGCCTCCATGTTGACTCATTGCCTCCTCCTCCATCTTCAAAGCCAGCAACTTTGGTGGAGTCCTTCTTGTATCACATCTCTCTAATCTACTCTTCTGCTTTTCTCTGTATTTGTAAGGACTTGGGTCAGGTGATGTTTACCAGAATAATCCAGTATTATCTCCTTATCTCAAAGTCTTTAACCTTAATCATATCTACAGAGTCCCTTTGCTATGTAGGGAAACATTTTCCCAGGTTCTGGGGATTCAAATGTGGACATCTTTGGAGGAGGGGCAATATTCTTCCTACCACAATGCCCCAATTTCCTTTTCAATAAATAAAGCTTTTTCAAATCCCAAATATCATGACTCATTTTGCAGCCAAAACTAGAAATCATGTTTCTTTTCCATAACAACTCATGAGAAAGTGTGCTGAGAGTGAAGGCAAAATCTCTCAGGTGAAGGGGATGCTCATGTCACTTAGGACCAGTGATGGAGACTAAGTTATGGAGTCTTGGCTGTATAACCACTATGCAGTCTCAAGGATGGAGCTAGGATCATGCTCTGGGTTGATCCCTGAAATCAGGTGTTGTCAGGGCTGCCCAGTGTTATGTGGCTGCTGTTGATTCTTCTGACTGTAATAAGTAGAATCACTTCATTAGAGCCACATTGCCTACCAAGTAAGCAAATCAACACAATGAACTGTTTAATTTGTAGCTTCAAGGGAAACACATGCAAAAGTTTCCCACAAATATTCCTGCAAGCATGTATCCCAGGTGTGGTGACTGTGTCCCATGTCCATTTCCTGAAATGCAAGGCCACCACATGCTTTACTGTGCCCAGGATACACACTTACACACACCTTGAAGAACAGAATTCCTGCCTGATCAAGTCAAGGTTGGTGGATTTACAACTGTTTTAAGATGTTCTAAAAATACCAACACTGCTGAAAAGCAATAATATGCTGCCAGGCTGCTTTCATATAAACTATTTGACTTTTTGGTTTTGTAAACTGAGAGAAAACCAGACTGGGGAGGGGTGTCCACAACAGGAACTCTGGCATAGAGGCTGGCGACTAACTAAAGCCGATGGGAAAGAATCTACACATTTTTCTGGGTTTTAAGTGTTGTGGGTTTCCTAAGAGCGGCAGGGGGTCTTGATAAGTTAGGGCTATAATGTCAATAGTCTTCCCTGGTGTCCAGAACTTGCTCTTGGAAAAACTGGCTGTGATTGCAACCATAGCCTAGAGTTAGGCTGGTCAACTGGTCAGCTCAGGGATTGAAGCATAGAAATTGGGCTCAAAAATACCACTTAAATACAAGTCCCTTGAGACACACAGTCATTTCCAGAAGGTACCAGGTGAGTCAGATAATTTTTAAAAGTCTTACTTTGAAGATTATTAGAAAGCGTATAGAATTTCGAATGTAGAAACAGAAGACCCTCCCCTGAGTCTCTTAAGCAGATTATTTAACTTCTCAGTCTCTTCATCGGTGAATTGGGAATTAACAATATCTACAACACACCTACCTTATAAGGTTCACATAAAACAAAATAAGTACAAGTGCTTTGCAAGAGGTAAACACCTTACATGTATTAATTCTTAGTACTATTATCTTTCACAGTTCTTCAAGAAAGAGTAAACTGAGGGTGCCTCTTAATTAGCTACCACAGTTGTAGCCTAATATTACTTGTAACCTAATGCTATACTTCTTAAGACAGAGTTCAAAATAATAATACTGAACATAATGGTTCATATTTATTGTGCAATAATTATTGTACTACTGTTAGATTTAATTCTTAAAACAGTCCTGTGAGGTAGTACTAGGATCTCTATTTTGCAGATAAGAAAACTGAGGCTTGGCATGCTTAAGTACTTTTCCAAAGTCACACAGCAAGTCAGTGGTGGAAATGGATGAAAAGTCAAACCCTCACACTCTAACTCAGAGCCTATACCATGTTATTCCATGCTAAATCTTATCTTGTTTTTATTTCAAAAATTCCTAAAGTAAGCCTGCAGTGAAGATAAATTACTGACGGCAGACTATGGCCCAGGAAAGTAAAAGGAGACCTATGAATCCACCCCCAGAAAAAGTATATCATACAAAAAGAAATAGGGAGAAGTGCAGTTTCAAGTCAAGAGATGGAAGATATTGTAATATGCTGCCAGGCTGCTTTCATATAAACTCTATAAATAAATTATTTTTCAAATATTCAATAAAAAAGCAAGCGTTATTTAAAGACATGGCCAGGTAAAATGACAAATGGCATACCATTTCAATTTCTCTCAGGCATGCAAGTTTTAGCTGAATAAACATAAAAGAAATCAATCTACATGGTGCAAATGTGAAAAAAAATATAAGATCTATGTCAGCAATAATAAAAGGCATCTACCATTCTGAAACAGCCAGCTCATGGAAAATGGATACCCAGACCAGAGAGCAATGCATGGTGGGAAAGCCAAGAAACTCTTCCAGTCAGTTCTAAACTGTCAACATTCAATTAAGGGCATACTCTTTGGGAAAACAGCCCATAAAAAGATTCTGCAAGATAAACTGAATAGAGAAACCCTGATAAATATAAACTCTTTGCTTTTGTCCTTCTGTGGTTAGCAGCAATTCCAGATCTCAGCATGGTTTTCAAATATTAATTATCTCTCAAAAAATCCCATGAAGCAACCTTTATATTGTGGTATGACAAACCATATCTGCATGGAAAAGTGTCAGCACAAACCTTCTAAGCAAAGGCTGTGATTGAGATATATTTTGGGAGAAAATCAGGGGTTGCTCCACAATTAATCATGTCATTTTCTAACCTTAACAATCTTAGTTTAAGACATGCAAGCAAAAACAAGGAATCAGATTGTTAGAATCTTAAAGATCATCTAGTCTAGATGCAAAATACTAGCAATCCACGACCAAATCTGGTCCAGGAAAAGATCTGTTTGACTTGCATAACTGTATTTTCTGTTTGATTTAACTGTAAAATAGTTGTTAGCATTTAAAAATTGGAAAATTTCAAAGTTGAAAAAACTAAATTTACCTTGAAAATATGAAAAAGCAGACAATATTAGGCCCTCATTCCTGAATGGAAACAATCTGCTAGATTAAAAAAGGATGAGCCCTTCCAGACAGGGTGTGTGTTTTATAGATTAACGTAGTCTCTGTCAGCACCCATTATCTTGCACTCATTCTACTTCATTCATTTACATTATCAACCTGGTCTCTGTGGTCTGACCTTTCCACTTTACAAATGAAACTTAGAGGTCTATGGGGTTTGATCAAGGTGGTAGACATAGATATAGGGTTAAGACTGGGCCTTGGGTCCAAGGCTTCTGGAGTTTGAGCTCAATGCATTAACATCATCTTCAAGGGCTCTCTGGAATCCATCATTGACCCATAAACACCTAAAGCATTCAATTTTCTGTTCCCTTACAGCTCTTACTTTATATTAGGGTTATTTCTATATGCTCAATTGGTCCTTTATTCATTTATCCACTTAGTATTTATTGAACATTGACTGCATGCCAGACATTGTACTAGATTCTGGGGATACAGAAATAAGCACATTTATACTCTGGTGGGAAAGACAGACAAGTCTTAACTCCTCAATTACCCTGTAAAATTAAAGGCAGGATATAATCAGATTTACTTTTTGAGCTAATATCCAATAAACAGTAGAAATATGTAAGTGTCCGATGAAATAAATAAGTGATCATCTTCTTCATTTGTTTTTTACAACAACCAAGTATGGCTGAGATTATCTTCATTTCTTAACAAATAAATCATGGCACTGAGATTAAGTGACTTGGCCATAGCTAGTAAGAGGCTGAGAGATACTTGTTCATTAATCCCTAAGTAAAACAAACACACACCTTTCTATAAAGAGTTTTACCAGTAAGACACAACTACATAGCAGTATTCTATGAAGTACACTACTTTCTGTTAGTATTCATCATTATTACTCTATCACATGAGTTCTAGTTCTAAGCCAATTGCTATTTAGCTATATGATCTTGGATAAATCACTTAATTTACAGATCCTCAACTTCTTTATTGTTAAAATATTAGGTTTACGAGGTCAAGCACAGAGCTCTTCACTTGGTAAAAAAATTCTATAAAATTTAGGATACAAAGAAAGAAATTTCTCTGTTTATTGCAATAATACTATGGATTTATTCCTTTTTTGGATTTATGCTCTTAATAAGAATCTCTGTAGATATTATTGTGTGCTGGCAGTTTAAATAAACTATAGCTAATGTGGCTACATAATCAAACTGTGATAAATTTTGACAGACACTTAATGCTGATTCAATTTTAGCAGAATAATGATGGTTCCAATATGTTGATCCACTTCATAGAAGCAACATTAGAATGAAAATATCAGTGTCTCATAATATTATTTTCACTAGATTAATTATACTTTGACTTACAACTATAATGGAAAACGTTAAATGATTACAAAGTCCTTTTAATTAGCTAAGTATACATAAAGATCACTTCTCATTTTGGAGTTCTTTGCTGGGTATATTTAAAATGTTGTCAGTTTATTACAAAGGTATCTTTATTAAATTGCCCCAGAAGCACATGAAACTAAGGTCCTACTTTAGTTTAAAGCTACTTAATGTTAATATTTAATGTGGAAATTAGAGACTTATTTGGCTTTGAAAATCGTAGAAGCATTATATTTTATTATGCACAATGAAATGTTGATTGATAGGAAACTAACTGAAGTTTCTTCAGATCATTTTAGGAGACTTTTAACTGCCAGGCAATATCTTGAAACAAATCTCACATGTACACAACCCACCCTAGCTTCTCAAATATAGTTTTCCTCTTGATGCTTCATGGAAAGGGCCTATGCCATCCTTAGAGCAAAGGAACTGATAAAATATTATGGTTGTCAAGATGCAAGTGGCAGACATCTGGGTCAGTCCATGCAGCTTCTGGGAGGATTATAGCTCAAACCTTCCCATATTAAGTCCTCATTAAATTAGGCCAAAGATTTTAGTACTGCTAATTTGTTCACAGAAACTCTTCTAAACAAAATTAAAATTTTAAAAAAATTTGCAGCAACATTTTTCATCCATAACAATTTTTTTAGTTGTCCTCACACTCTAGACTCTTAGTTCTAGCTCTTTAGAAAATAGCCAGTTCCTTTGCCATAGGTGATTTACCATACATTTCTTACTGAAAATTAATTTAATTTCTCTACTTTGGTGAGGTTCTGCATTTTGAAAGTGGACCAGAGGGATTACATTGAAAACAATTCTGTCCCTCACTCATAAATTTTTCCAGTCTCACCTCCACCACTGCCCTAGTTAAAAGTAGGTAGCAACCACACTAGATGTGTGGCAGTGTTATAACTCACCTTTATTCCTCAGCTCACACTGAACCAGAAACAAAGATTCAAATAATTAGCTGGCAAAAGTTAGAGACAGAAAAATTTGCAGAGCTTGCTTTTCTGCAAAAACAGACAAAACTGGGCTAGAAAGAGGAAGGGGAGACTAAAAAGATCATTTAGACTGCAGAAGTAGAGAAAAACTGCTATATTTGAGGTCAGAAGGAGGAAAAAAATCCCACCTGGGGAAAGAAAATGAACTGGGAGCCAAGTGATGACTCCCAGGGTCCAGCCCAATGGCCATTGAATATCTCAAGCCCCCATTTTCTCATGCTTCTCAGGATCTTTATCCCTTGTTGTGTTGTCCCCCAAAGAGAAGAGGGAGGATTAGTGGGGAATTGGGAGAGAACAGAGCCCATTTGATATGTCCCTATGAACAAGGGTACTAGTAAGCATAGCAACATCATTTTATGTGATATTTCCTTAAATGGACTCCCTTTTCTCATTTTTGAGTTTTCACTCTTGTCTTCCCCACCAGTCGTATCTTCCTTACAGTCACTATTGTGATCATACATCCCAGTTCTCCCAGGACAGCCCCGTGTATTTCTATCACATCAGAATAATCAGTAATAGTGTCTCCTTTCTCTCTGTTCTCTCTCCTGTTGTTCAAGTATGAACAATAAGTTATCACTTTACCAACGTCTATTTTTATCTTTAAAAATTATCTCTATTCTTCAATGTGGAGCTTAATTACTACCTCTTACAAGAAGCCTTCCCTAATTTAATAATTAAATAAGTTATCATTTTAATAACTAAATAAGTTATCATTCCTTTCTATTTTTTGATTTCATAGCTATTTGAAGAAATATGGTAATATTCTGTCTTTATAAAATAGTAATTTGTGACTATATCTTTTCCCCTCCTAGATTTAGGGATCAGTACCACATTCTTCTTTTTAGTGTTACCCACAGTGACTTGGATGAGCTATGCTAATCAACATATATTTCCAGAATGGTTTAAAATTGTATGTGATTTCAGATATAATAATCTCTAAATAAGACAATGTATAGATAGATTTTCTGTGAAATTGGTATTAGAATTAAATTAAAAATTTTTTCAACAGGAACGGGTATTTTTTAATATTTTATATAAGAAAATGCAATACACCAATGAAAATGAATGGATGTTTGCTAACCATTCATTACACAGGCACATGGTGGAATCTCAAAAATATAATGACAAGCAAAGGAAGCCAGACCAAAAATACATACTATATAGTTCTACTTACACAAAAGTCAAAAATAGGCAACACCAAACTATATTATTTAGTGATTCATATATAAATATAAAAACTATCAGGGAAAACATAGAGATGCTTACCATTAAAGTCAGGTCAGAGTTATTCCAGGACACAAATGAGAGTTTTGATGAAGAACTGTGTGCTTAGTGCTTTTAGGGTGTGAGCAATATTCTTTTGTCATTGGAGGTGGTTTTAGGGATGTTTACAATAATTTATCGAAATATGTATTTATATTATGCATTTGTATGTATGTGGCTCATATTACATTACATTTTATATGCGAAGTGCTTAGTACATTGTCATCCAGTAATATTCATAATTGGCAGCCATTTCAATATTATCATTATTATAAATTATTATTTTATATTATTTAATGATGACTTAATTAGTTCTCTTTGTATCCATAACACTTTTGTCTCCATAGCACATATATCATGACATTATCATGTGTTATGCTAAATATATGTCACAGCTCAAGTAAGGTACACAAGGACAGAGATATGATTTTATAAAAATTTTAGCACAATGCCTGGTTTACAGTATAGCCAAAAAATAAAAAAAATACTCAATTAAATTTTTCATGTATGCAAAATTAAATTTGCTCTTCCAAATCATATTCAGTAAAAAAAAAAAATCTGTATCTACAACACAAAAAGAGCACTTAAAATGAACTAATAAAAAGATAAGTAGCCTAATGTTTAAATGAGCAAAATACTTGAATAGACATTTCTCCAAAGAAGAAATAATCAATAATCACATGAAAAGATGCTCAGCACCATTAGTTATTAGGGAAATGCAATTCAAACCCTTAATAATTTGCCACCTCATTTCAACTAAGATAGCTAAAGTTAAAAATATAAACAATAACAAATGTTGGTGAGGATATGAGTAACTGAAACCTGCAAGCACTGATAGTGAGAATATAAAATGATGAGATTGTTTTGGAAAACAATTTGGCAATTCCTCAAATGGTCAAAATAGGTCACCATATAATCCAGCAATTCTATTGCTGAATATACTCAAGAAAAATGAAAATATGTGTCCACATAAAGACTGGTACACAAAATATTCACAGCAACATTATTCACAATAGCAAAAAGTGTAAACAACCAAATATTCATTAACCGGCAAGTAGAGAAACAAAATGTGGTATATCCATACAACGGAAGATTATTCAGCCATAAAAAGGATCTAAGTAATGATACTTGCTACATGAATGAACTGCAAAACCCATATCCTTTGTGAAAGAAGCCAGACATAAAACATAGATTATATTATTCCATTTTTATGAAATGTTCAAAAACAGCAAACCTTTAGACAAAAAGTACTATAGTCATTGCTTTGGGTTTGGTATAAAAATGGAGAGTGACTGTAAATGGCCATAAGGTGATGGAAATATATTAAATGTGACGATCATCACACAGTTCTGAAAATATACTTAAATTCCTTGACTTATACATTTAAAATGTGTGAATTTTATGATATGTAAATTATATCTCAATAAAGCTGTTTAAAAGAAATCAAATTGACAAAATACTGAATTACTGAATAGTAATGTGGAAAACTTTAGTGCATCTCTGTGAGTTGCAAATCATCCTTTGCTTCACGGTTTCCCAATCCAATGGTGTCAACCTTCACTTTAATTAGTGAGAAATGCTAGAAAGATGGGACAACTATAATACACCTATGTGATTTTTTAGAAAAGCAAGATTGTGTGAACTGCAGAATAAGGAGCCCTGGGTTCCATTGCTGTCCACCAGCCAGTGGCTGGCCATATAATCATGGACAAATCACTTCACCACACAGATGCTCAATTCCCTCATCTTTAACATGAAAGCCTGGTTTGTTACCTTTGCCTATTCACAACACTGAAGAAGGAGCTGGCCCAGGTGCCACAGTTGATAGGACAAAGTGTGGATACATAACTCTGGCTAATCCCATTAGACTCTTCTCCTAGAAATCTGGCTTTGGGATTCTGGGTCAGCAACTGTGTGAAGTTTATGGAAAGTCAGGTCAACTCCTGCCCTTAATCCAGTGTTCTGGACCATTTATAATCTGAATGGTCCAGAGTTATCAGAGGAAAATAATCTATAGTGCAGCAAGAAAATGGAGAAAAACTGAAGCAGAGACAAAAAGATGTTGAGAGATGGTGGCAAAGACAGTCCTGTTCTGTGACCTTTCTGGTTCCCTTGAGGCCAAGCAATACTCTGTGTCTTTTTCTTGGATTACAGAGACCTGTTTGAATCCTTATAACAATGGCCAGTGTCCTTGCTCTAATTTTAGGAAGTCTTCCATTCCCAGCAATCAAAAGAACCCTGCCTAGAGAAATGACTTAGTCCAGTGACTTTGATGTTGTGTCAGAGCTCTTATACTTTCTTTATACTTGATGTTCCCTCCAGCATGCCCTTGGCACCCAAGTCCAGCAAAAGGACAACAACTTTTTCCTAGACAAGTTGATGATTTCCCCCATTAAAATCTACTTTCTCTTTAATAAAACCAGTCTTAAGTTGACCAAACCAAAACATGCAAGACTGAAAGTTACATCAGTATGTGTCAAGATTAAAGTGCTAAACAAATCAGTTAATTTTCTTTAATTATGCTCTTTCAAAATTTTTGATCAAAAGTACCATTGAAATGAAAGAGTTTCTAATTTTCAAGTCACAAAAACATTGTTACTCATTCCCATGAACAAAAATGGGCCCCTGAAAGAAAACTGGGGGAGATTTATTCTTGTATTCCAAATAAACATTTGGAAAAAAACTACTAGATGGGTCTACTGCAATTGTGTAGCTCAATTTCACTCCACCTCAAGTCTTATATTTTAGTGTTAGCATGGATTTAAAAATTAAGGTAATGAAGGTAAAATGTGGGATTCTGTGGTCTACAATTGTTAGCAAAAAATCCTCAGCAATTATTCACTTTCGAGTCACTCTTTCAGCTCAGCCACCCTTACTTTTCTTGCTCTCTGTAGTTTCTACTCTTTAGAAAGTATAATAGCTCCCAACCAGAGAGGTTGAAACTCTAGTGATTAAAATCCAACTATACCATTCTGCTTTACTCCCACTTCATAAAATGGATTTTTAAAATGGCAGGCAAATGCAAATGAGCACATTATCCCGTTTTACTGAGTCTAAATGATTTTGTGTGCTTTCCAAAGAAGCAGCTAATGTACGCCATAAATAAAACAAAGTTTAAAGCCTTCAGCCTGTTTTCTCACCAGACCACCCACTCTGATTTCACAGCCAGACTGAAAGTAAGTAATCAGATGTCCTAATTAATCAGACAGAACCCATGAAACTATCTTTACCATCCTGTTGAGTCATGAGGATTTAGAGCTACCACAGGTCTTTTCTGAGTATCATACAAAAATACTTGGGACATGGAACACTGGACTTAAATCTTGATATCAACGGCCTATCTAGCCAAGGTTCATTCATTCCTAGAGTAGTGGTTCTAAACCATGGGCAGCTTTGTCCTCCAGGAGCATCTGGCAATGTCTGGGAACATTTTGGCTGTCACAATTTGGGAGGGGGAGTACTAATGGCATCTAGCAGGTAGAAACCAAGGATACTGTTGAATGTCCTATGTTTAAAGTTTGGTTCTGATGTTAAGATTGATGATGCCATACACACACAAGAGAGTATGAAAATATTTTCTAACAACAAGACTTTCTGGAGAATGCAGGGCAAGTATCCAAGTCGGTCTGAATGTGGCTTTGATTTTTATTTTGGTTAGGAAGTGAGCTAGAGTGAAGATTCCCACCCATGGGTCCAGGTTTGCCTCATTTGAACTTCCTGGCTGGAGCCAAGATAAAACATCTAAGTTTTCTTAGGGCTTGCTCAGATGTAGTGCAAAAGGAAAATGGAGAATGGTGGGAATGGAAAGTTGTCAGTGGACAACCATCAAAAGAGTCAGACTCTTTATCACACTCTACAATAAATAGGAGAGCCCCCACAATAAGGATTTATGGTTGTGTGGACATTGTGGGCCTCCCAGATGGTCCCCTCAGTGTTGGGGCACTCCAGTGCTGTGCAGGCTGTGCTCAAGGCAGAATTCCCCTCTGAAATTACCTTTGGCCAATGAAAGGAGCTACTGCACTCAAGGTGATATCTTATCCCCCTCACCCCCAGGAGCAACCCAATATTCATCTGACTGTGAGGATACAAAGGCCCCACCACCCCCTGGACTCAATTCAGGACAACTGTGTAGGGCCATCCAAGCTCCAGAGTTCCCCATAGGGATCTGTTCCAATTATATCTCTGTCCAATTTCCTCTCCTTCCCAGTCCTTCAGTTCTCTCCTTCTCACAAATGTTCCTACACTGCACTTCCCAATAAACCCACTGCACATAAATCTCCATCTCAGAATCTGTTTTACAGAGAACCTGACCTTATCTTGATCAGAGCTGGAGTGAGAAATAAAATTTATATTGTGACTGGTTTCACATATACACATATATGTTCTCTTTATATAAATAAAATAAATATTCACAAACCAGTGCTAACTCTGATTATGATATTATTATGATGTACTCTGATATGTTCTATTCTAATAATTTTTTTTAATGCTGGCCGTGACTCAATACATTGATCTCACAACACACTAATGGGTCTTGATCCACACACTAAAAAGCATTTATTTAGATGTACAATCAGATTAACCATTTCGGCAACCTGTACTTTTGAAAAATGTAACTAATTGGATTTTTTCCCCTTACTAAATTTGATAGGTCAATTTGGATCCAAAGACTTAATTAATTCTATACAAATAGCCACAAATAGAATAAAAAGTCCCAATCACTGACCACTCTTAAAGAAATGGACCTTATTACCTTCAATTTTGTATTATAAATCCAACTAAAGCTGTTAGCCCTTGCCAATCCTAGTACATTTAGTTTTGCCATTACCACATCATTAGTAACTAACTAGCTGCTATGGCAATGCTTAAAGGGTTAATTTTCTTAACATTCCCTTTACAAACATGACTTAAATGTTTTGTTTTCTTTTTCTGTGACCTCCTCTTCCTTTTCTGAAACAGAGCAAAGAAAGACTAAGGTTACAACTGAAAAAGTTTTACTAGAAACAATTTTCAACATGTAGAATAATCCATTAAAAAGATGAAGAATTTATAAGTGTGCCTTTTGCCACATAAATATCATTTACAAGGGTAGATAGAAGCCATATCTTGTAAGAATACAGTGCCTATGGGAGAAGGAGGCTGATATGAGCCACAGCTAACACACCAGAAAGGACAGTGATAAGAAAACACTAGCAAAGCCTTAGAAACTGTCTGCCATTTCCTTATTACAGAGAGAGAAACTGGGATCCAGGCCAGGTAAGTGGTTTACCTGAGGTCACACATCTAACAGGCAGCAAAGTTAGAGGAAGAACCTAGAACTCCTGGTTATCTTGTCCTGATGCTTTTTCTGCCACCTTCTGTGGGGCTTCTGGCTGTGAGATTTGCTTTATCATAAAGAGACTTGTGCCTCATGATTTCCCAGGAGATTTATTCAAAATAAGTTCCAAGAAACAGGTGGGATTGTTTTATACTCAAAATATACCTACCACAGGCCTTGCTGCCAACATTAGAAATATTTTGACATTTCTAGAAGCAACTCTAACAGAGGCAGAAAACTATTCCTTATCTGTTTTCTTTTGATAAATCAGGCAATTCCTATGTCCATTCTCTCTTCTTGATACCCAGAAAAACTGCTAAAACATGCTGTGCTTCATTCTTTGAAATAGTAACTGAGTCCTTGTCAGTGAAAAAAATTTAGCAAGATGTTAGCATACTGTCTTGGGGAAATTATGCCTTATTTGCTCATTTTGCAGGTGTTTGAGCTAGTGCAGACTCCTCAAGACAAGATCTTAAGAAAGTTTTTATTCTAAATAAGACTTATTTTAGAATTGCCCGTTCCAAATTCCTAGCTGGTGCTTTAACGGGCTTTGTAAGAAAATCCCTTTATCATTTTTGGATTTCTGGAAATCCTGCTGGTTGGACCCAGAAAAGCAAACAATTTTGGTTAAGTAAATTTCAGATCTTTAGCACATACTAATGTGAATGTTTGCTATTAGAACATGTGTCAATATTTTATGAGAAGGATGCTTGCCTAAAATAAACATTTTTAAAAGATCAAAGGAAACTTTTATTTAGAAAGTACCTTTCTCCAAGGGGTTCAAAAATGCTTTATAAACACTTGCTTGATCTTAAATCAAGACCTTCTCCTTCTCCTTCTCCTTCTCCTTCTCCTTCTCCTTCTCCTTCTCCTTCTCCTTCTCCTTCTTCTTCTTCTCCTCCCCCTCCTCCTCCTCCCCCTCCTCCTCCTCCTCCTCCTCCTCCTCCTCCTCCTCCTCTTCTTCTTCTTCTTCTTCTTCTTCTTCTTCTTTTAGCTTGAAACTTCAAATTGTATCCCCTCTGTTGTGTCTTATGTTTGAGTGAGTTTCCATTCAGAGAAAAATACCAGTGATTTCATTCAAAGTTCTTCAAGAATAGTTTAGAAATTTGGAAGTCCGGCCTCTGGTCCTCACTGGGCTGATAACTAGCTAGGTGGCCTTGAGCAAGTCAATGCACCACTTTAGTTCCTAAAATGAGGAGATTGGCCTCAATCCTCTGAAAAAGTATTTCTAGTCTGATAGTAGAGAGTCATCTAACTCTGAAGGCATTACAACATTTTGGGAGGTATGTCTTTTAAATCTCTCATTGTTTATGGCTGATTGAGGTGATGCCATTTATTTGACAAAGATAAATACCATTCAGAACAAAGCTCAATTTTCTATTTCTCCTTTTTGCATGTTTATAATTTCAATCCAAAATTCCAGTTAATGTGACTAGTGCATAGAATGTGGGGTTAAGAGAAAGAAGTGGATTCAAAACTTAGTGGCTTCACTAATGAGCTGGGTAGCACTAAGAAAATTATTAACCTCTCTGACTCTCCATATCCTCAAATGTAAACTGGGAATCATAACATCAATATGATACAATTGTTATGAACATAAATATGATAATGTATATAAAGTCCCAGCCTATAATAAGCATTTAAGAGGTGACAGATGAGTCTTGGGAGTTTTAATATTGACATGTTTATCCAGCTCATGAGAGAACTAGACATAGCAATTATTTTCAGAATGAGTTTAGAGGGAGAGAAAGATGTTTAGAAAGGATGTTAAGAATCATAATATTCATTTCTAGAAGAAAGGAAATAAATGGAGAACCTTCTGGAAGTAAGATGACTTTATAAATAAGGAAAAAGATGTATTGTGTAATTGGAATTATATAAGTTAAACCAGGATGAACTGGACTTTGAACGTCTCCTACTTGATTTGGAGAATAAAATTATGAATGAATCCCCTGTAAATTATCAGTGAATCCACATTTGTTGACATTCTATGAAATGACAAAAAGGATGTGTGTGTTCCTGAGAAGAATTGGGATTTTCTTTAAGTAACGGGGGGAGGGGGAGATGCTGAAAAAAATGTAACATCAAATCACATTGCCATTAAAAACCGAACTGAAAACAACGATTTCTGAACTCTAAATGCTACTTCTTTAACAACGTAATTATTAATGTACAACCTTGGAGATGATACAAACTTCTCATTTATTTATTAGACACTTAAAGACCACCAACCATTTGCCAAACTCAGTGATGGATACAGAGGATAAAAATATGGGTAAGTTCCTGTTCTCTAGAATCCTAGACTCATCTATCACACACTCCCTAAAGATATAAGAACTCCCTGTCCAACTATTTTGTTACATTGGATGAGTAATTCTGATGTGCCCAGGTACTGTGCTAAGTGTTTTCTGCATTATATGTCATGTACCCTGACAGATGCACTTCTGCCTCTGCTGGAATATGACAAGGCACTTTCTAACCCAAGGCTGTGCTCTTCACTTGTGAACAGATGTTATAACGGAAATCTGCATCCTTATAACTTCTGCCTAATCCCCCTGGAGCCATGCAGTATTGGGCTAATTCTTTTTTCACATGTCAGCTGTTCAAATTCTCTCAGCTAGCAAGGACCCCCATTATCATCTCCAGATTAATCATCTCCTCTTTCCAGAAACTCTTGTTCACCGCTATATCCCTAGTATCTAGGACAGTATCTAGCACATAAGAGGACTTCAAAAACATTTTTGCTAAATATAAAATATAGCCACATGCCCTGGATGTGCTACAGTTTATTAATAACCTATGCCAAAAGATAAAAATCAGAACTGAACACAATCGTCCAAGTATAGTTTGACCAGCACAAAGTACAATGTGTTCATTCCCATTCCCTTGAATATAACCCCATGAAACATCTCTTCTGGCAAAAAAATGTCACCCACTCAACTTGAACATAAAGTTAACTCAGATCTCCAGATCTCTCTCACAGGAACATTATTTTAGGCAGGTCTTTGCCAGGCTTTCATTTGTGTAGTTAGTGCCTGTGTGTGTGTATATGTGAGAGTGAGTGTGTGTGTGTGTGTGTGTGTGCGTGTGTGTGTGTGTTTAAGCCCAAAGCATAAGTCTTTACACTTATACTTGCAGGTTTTTATCATGTTAAATTGGTCCTATTTACCTCCCTGGTTTTATTTAAATCTACCATGTATTTTTAAATAAGATTTCTTTTTTGGGGAGGGGGTTGGAGTCTCACTCTGTCACCCAGGCTGGAGTGCAGTGGCACACTCCTGGCCACCACAGCCTCGACCTGCTGGGCTCCGGCGATCCTTCCACCTCAGCCTTTCAAGTAGCTGGAACTACAGGTGCGTGCTACCATACCCAGCTAATTTTTGATTTATTGTAGAGATGAGGTCTCGCCAAGTTGCCCAGGCGGGTCTCAAACCCACGGGCTTAGGCAATCCACTCACCTCAGCCTCCCAAAGCGCGGGATTACAGGCTGAGCTACTAAGTCTGGCAAATAAGATTTC
>CAUYQG010242115.1:0-17842 GCA_963574415.1 Tarsius wallacei | reverse complement strand
CTGATGTTGAATTCTTGAAAGATTTTTCTCAGTTTTTTTAGAAAGCATCAGTAATTTTTTAAATGCTCTTTGACAGGTCAGGTTCAGTGGCTCAGCCTGGCTGACAGTGAGACTCCAACTAAATATATATATGTCCTTTGTTTTCCGTGTGGTAAGCCACCACTAAAAATCACCTTTGTTTCCTGTAAAAAAAAAAGTATTGATTTAGATCCAAATAATTTTCACAAATTAATAAAGCAAAGAGGATTGCTTTAAAGAAACTCAAACAAAAAGTATCCATTCAACCAGAACTATTCTATGTATTTTCTAATTAAAAATTGGCACAAAACCAAACATTTTGATTATCTAAACTTAAAAAGCATTTTTAAAAATTGGTGTTATTTTCTCCTGATATACTAGAGCTACAAAACTTTCAGTTACATTTTTAAGTCTTGTATATACATATATATGTGTGTGTGTATATATATATATATAATGTATATATATGTGTAAAGCACACAAATTGATCTATTAAAATACAAAAATAAAATAGCTTCTATGGCAATCACAAAACAAATATCAGGTTATGGCTGTATACAATGGGGATTCTGAAAGGAATCACAGCTATGATTCAACAACAGCAGACATTGATTTAGCAGTTCCCAGTTTTCATCCCGGTTCTGCTTCTGATGGTTTGATTTTGAGCAAGTGACAACTTCCCTGAGCTCATCTTCTTCTGCAAAAGGAAGGAAATCGTTCAAACCAGTGCTATCCGAGAGAACTTTCTGCAATCATGGAAATATTTTCTGCTCTGCCCAATATGTTATTAGTCACGTGTGGAGAGTGAACACCTGAAATGGAGCTGATGTGACCAAAGAGCTGAATTTTAAATGTCATTTAAGTAGCCAGTGGCTGACATGACGGATAGCAGCGGTCTAGACCCGCTGTCATTTGCTCAGCAGGTTAGTTGCCTGCAATCTGTCCAGTACTGGCTGGGTAGGAAGGGGGACATCACGATGTCTTTGCCCTCCAGGAGTTTACACGGACAAAACTAAGTACTAGTTCATGAAGGTGCTTCAGTACATGTGCAGAAAGCACTACGTCCTCATCTCTAAGGTCCTCTTTAGCTCTGAAAAAAATTTTTTTTTGAGTTAGAGCCTCACTCTGTTGCCCGGGCTGGAGTGCGTGCTCATGACCACTGCAGCCTCTGCCTGCTGGGCTCCGGCGATCCTTCCGCCTCAGCCTTCCAAGTAGCTGGAACTACAGGCGCACGCCACTGTACCAGGCTCGTTTTTTGATTTATTGTAGAGACAAGGTCTCACCAAGTTGCCCAGGCTGGTCTCGAACTCCTGGGCTTGGTCGATCCTCTCACCTCCATCTCCCAAAGTGCTGGAATTATGGGTGTGAGCTACCGTGCCTGACTCAGCTCTGAAATTATATGAATTGAATTAAACAAACATTCACTGAGCGCCTATTCTTATCCCATTCTTTGCTGGCTCTATCTTTTGGTACAGGATTCTACTTAGAGAGAGCAGCTGACAAGTACCATGAGCACTCTTATTTTGCTGATGGATTGATTCATTCATTCGTTATTTGGTGAGTATTTCTCTATGTACCAAGCACTTTGTTAAGCACACATGAAAAGAAATGCATGTGATGATGTCTTAAAAGTGATCTCTAGGGTTCATTGGGAAACACAGACTTTAACTCTGTTTTTCAGGGAATGAATTAGCAGGTGCTGGGTTTGCTTTGGCCATATTTAGAATTGATAGGCTTTCACATGTTATTTCAACTCCCTAGAGTCAAATCAGTGTCATTACCTAGTGTCAATAACAGAGAAAATGGAAATGAAAGAATTAGGCGTTTGGTCATTGATCCTACACACAAGCTTTGTGATGGAATCTATTGGTTAGAGTAAATACTCTGAGATGATCTTTCTTAGAAAAAATTTTTTTTATGTCGTTACCTAGATATAAACATTTTTTCTTTTTCAAAATACTTTTTGGCTGATGTTTAGCTACAGTATTAAGTCTAGTATTTTTTTTTTCTTTTTTTTTGAGCGGGGAGTTGGACTCTCACTCTGTCGCCCAGACTAGAATGCAGTGGCCACTCCCGGCCACCGCAGCCTCGACCTGCTGGGCTCCAGCGATCCTTTTGCCTCAGCCTTCCAAGTAACTGGAATTACAGGCACGTGCTACCACGCCCGGCTGATTTTTTAAAATTTATTGTAGAGATGAGGTCTCGCCAAGTTGCCCAGGCAGGTCTTGAACCCGTGGGCTCAGGCAATTCACTCACCTCGGCCTCCCAAAGCGTGGGATTACAGGCTGTGTATTTTCATATGTAGTTTCTTATTTAAATTTTTTCATAATGTGATATGTGACTAGTGCCAATCCAAGTAAATATTACCTTATATATAGTATGAAAATATAGCACAATCACATTATGCTATGGGTGAAAATATTCAAACTGTATAAAGTTAGTTCATAAAATTTAGACTGTCATAGACATATTAGTTTATTTGGCAACTTCCTTAATACATGACATTACATAGAGAAAATAGTTTAAATATGATATTCATTAAAAATATAGCTACATTAGCACTGATAATTTTCTTATATTTTTGAAATACAGAATATTTGAATGTTTCATATTCTCACATTTATCCACAAGGATCTCAAAAGAACACAGCCTCATTACAAGGTTATTTTTCTAGGTTAAAATATCTAAGGGGTAAAGTGGTTTGGTAGAAGAACAGGCTACTAAGAGAACCTCCTTTTATAAAAGTTCATTTTACTTAACTTTCTGGTAATATGATTAGTTAATGGGAATCTAAGTTCTTAAAAAGTCTGAAGAACATTCTCTAGCAAACATAAGGCCTATGGTTTTGCTAACTTGTGCATGCCTCCCACTTAATCCTTTTTAAAGACTTAAAAAATATAGATATGTTTCAACAGCTATATTATCTTATCCCTTTTCACTTCCCTCTGTCCAGATAGTCTAATGTTCTATTTGTCTTAATCATTTTAATGCTGCTAAACCTTATATCTCAATTCATTTGAAAAATGACTCTAAATTCACTAATTTAAAATATGACATTACCCAGGATGACACTAAAGGAAACACACTTTGTAAATATTATTGGCAACTATCTTTTCCTCCTTATTTGACTGATGTATTTTTTAAAAGATATAATGAAAAATAAGGAATGAAAAGAGAATATATGCATGTTCCACATATCTCTCTATAAAGGAAGCCCATGGTGTGCAGGAACTAAATATTACCCTACTAATAGTTAAGGAAGCAATTGTTCTTATTGAGACATTTGGACCTGTGATGTGATAATGCTATTTGTGATCATATAATTTTGAGGAGTAATAAAAAATTGTGCCCAAATAAGTTTTTGGGGATGCCTCTAAGTACCTGTAGTTGTAAAAAAGACCACGTTTGGTATAAAGCAAAAGAGAAGTACAGAAAGCGTCAACCACCTGGGCATTCAGTTTGGAAAAAAAATATTGCAATAAAATGTTAACATTTCTGAAAATGAAAAGACATCATTGAAAAATACACATTAAATACACATATTTAAACTATGCTAGATAATACTTCAAAAATGTGAACTAGATCTAAATGATCAGAAGTTTAGGAGAAATATTTTCAACACGTGTTCAATTTGAACAAGCACTTAGAAGAAGGAAGTCCATAATGTGTGACAAGTCAATATAAATTCGACATTAAGTTGCCAAATAAGAGCTGCTGAGGTAAGTTAAATTTCCCGATGGACTGATGGTAGATTGAATCTTATTTAGTATTTGTCTAGCAATTAAAAAAAAACAAAAGTTAATTAATTCAATATGAATAATATATGTCAATTGTACAAAATGATACATATAACTACAGTGAAGTATCAATAGGTTCTATGGTATTTATTAAACTTCAGGGATAGGTTTTAATGAGTCATTGCTGACCATTACACAAGGTTCAGTGTTGTGCCAAAAATGATGCCATCTAAATATCACTGTAAAAGGAATTAAAATAAAGGATAAAAGTCAATTTTGTATAAATTCATAATACTGAAATTTACAGCACTCTACTTATTTGCATATTGATTTCTATAAGTGAATATAGGTAATTAAAATGCAGTAATGAGTAAAGAATGACTTCTATATTAGAATAAAGGGGGAGGTAAGCAGAAATTAGAGTAACTAATAGGGAGAACTCTGTTGTTAGACAGGTCTGAGTTCAAATTTAACACACATTACCAGATGATGAACTTGGTTTCAGTGATTTAATCTCATTGGATCTCATATTTCTCATCCATAAAATGAAGATTAAAAAATAGCATAGGCCTCAGGATACTTACGAGGGTTCTGAGTTAACATATATAATGTAATTATAATGAAAAGTCTGATACATACCAGGCAATCAATAAATATCAATGTAATATAGAGGAAATGAAGCAGAACATTCAGGAAAAAAGAAAAGTGTACAGATCTCTCAAGCATTTAAGTTAAGGGGAGAGGGAGTCATTGATGAAAACTTAATAATAATATTTAAAAATTAGGACTTCGTTCATGTGCTATGAAAATATGTGACATAGAAGGTGTGTGTGTGTGTGTGTGTGTGTGTGTGTATATATATATATATTTATTTTAAAGGTGTGTGGTGCAATTCAGGGTTAGGTACATAAGTGGTCATTGTACAAGTGAAGTTTGGGCCTCCCATTGGTCCTCACCTAGCCTGGTTTGGGATCAGGTACACTTATTAATGTTATGTGCTCTCCCTCCCCTGTCAGTGATCTGCTACTGCCAATCTCTTTCATGTAGTATTATGATAAATGTTCATGATCCACTTACGAGTGAGAACATGTGGTACTTAGTTCTTTGTTTCTGTTATAGATATACTTCTTAAAGAAGATATATCATTAACCAGTGATGTTTTTATGAGTTGTTCATATGATTATAGTTGTTTAAAATTGAAATTATAAAGGACAGCACAAAAGCTGAAAAAATAAATTTATAGATGTCACTAGAAAAGACATAATGTTTACTACAATCAGATGTTTTATTATGACAGATTTGTATAAAAACATCTTATTAATTCATGTGTAAATATGCTTCCTGCTCAAGTAGAAATATACTCTTCTTTTAAACTATACACATCTCTAGGAAATATATCTTCACTGAAAGTTTCTGATAACATTCTCAGCTTAGAATAGAACAACTACATTGTACTTGTGAGCTTACCCAACCCAAAATCAATAGCTTGCTTCACGTGAATACAAACATTAGAGAAACAATGCACACAGAAGCAAAAAGTTATACACAAACAAGCACACAGTCTCTCTTGCTTCAAATGAGCTATAAAATACTTGGGCAGGGGATGGGAAGCACTATCACATGTCACACTACTTAATGTTTCTCTCTTAAATTAACGTTAGAAATGCCATTACCTCAACTTTATGAAGTAACGGACCATCTAAATGCCAGTAGTTCTAGTGATATAAGAAGGTTCTTTAAAACTTTTCTAGAATAAATAATGATTCTAAGTGTTTTCCAAGTTAATATTCACATTTGAAGACTTTGACTATTATATACACAATTGTTTTATGAGTATTTCACAGAATTCTGCTCCTTAACTGAAAATTTTCAGTTTTATGACAGTGTGTAAGTGTAAATATCTGCAAAGTTTTAAGTATCAATCATTCGAGCATCTGTTTTTCTAATATTTTGTTAGCTATTTAAGAATACAAACACTAATGCACCAGGCATTATGAACAATACTTATGGAAACCATTTTGTAGCAGCAAATTAGAATCTCAGGGATAATGGATCATAATCCATTCACATCTCATATTCTAAACAACCCCTGAAATAGTCTATGAATAAATATATTGCACCCAGAGGAAATGGATCATTACTTGAAGAGCATCCATTAATTTTATTACTTGTGTACAGTGCATAACAGACTGTTAGAATAATTTTAATTGTGCACCACCTTCCATGCAAGTACTTCAGAACTGCCACTTAAAGTGAAGTATTCCTCATCAAGTATATTCATCATTAGCCATGAAGCCAGAGTAGAATAATGCAAAATGTGTGTTTCCAGAGCCCTTGAATTAAAAGCATATTTGGAATAAAAACTTAAAATAAAGTTGCTAATAAATAGTCTCCTATTTTTGTTGCACTTTTTGTGAGGGTCATTACAAGTCCATTTAGCATTTAATATAATAGCTTAAAATGTAATAGAAATTTATTCAGAATCCACGAAGACAAGTTCTAAGACTAAGTTCTAGAGGATTCTGTGACCACACTGACTTGTATATAACCGGTATGCCATTTAATTAAAGAGCTTTAAAAATGAATGGAATATATAAAACTCATATCCCTAGCAAAGACAGCATACATTTTACTAATATAGCCCCTTTTCATTTTGTCTATTTTCAAGCATCATCAGATTGGAAAAGAAAAAAGTCAATTTCCTACTTATATTTGTTTTTGCCACTAATTTCCCACAACAGTATTCCTCTTTCATACACATACACACACACACTTAAACATGGGCGTGTGTACACACACACACACGCATACATACATAAGCACGGAGGCTCTTCCTTTTAAATACTAGACTTAAACCAAGAAAAATGTGCCTGTCAATTAACAACATTTATTGAACGTGAACTCTATGTAGAACATTATCCTAAGTGTCATGTGGAGAAAGAGGAAATATAAATCAAACTGCCCAGAACTGAGGAAGGAATAAGAGAAGAGGAAGGATGTGTTCATTCACAGTGGAGGGGCTGGTCTACTTCATATGTTCCATTTATATACAGACCAGTTGCAAACTTTCTTCCCATTAAAATATCTGATTAGAAGAGCTGGTGCTACTGAGAATCCTTCACAGTGGATCATGATAGGTTTTGCACTGAGATAAGCCAAACTGACTATAATCCTTGCCCTCACCTATCTGACAAAATGTTGTTGTCCAAACTCAAATGACATCCTTCATGTGAAAGCCATAAACCAAAATACAAAAATGCAGTTACTTAGTTAATATTATAGAAAAGAAGAGGCCTTGTCTGTGTTATCATTCTGTGCTATTTAATTATAATCATCAGCATACTTACTATTAGGTATCACCTTAAACACTATAATCTAGCACTCAGGGATGATAGTTTTGAGACATTCTTTTAGTCTAATATACTAATAATTACTACTTTTATTTAAACATTTCCTTCATGTGATTGTCTTCAGGCTCTTAATTAATACATAGAAAACCACATGTAGAAATTGAAATGAAGCACAGTTTAACGTAGAAAGCACCACTAACCCTATTAGATAATTATAGTGTCTCCTCTGAAAATTGTGGTGAAACCATTTTATAGCTTAAGGGATGGAAACCTGAGCTGTGCTTATGTAAGTTTTCAAATAAATGTTTTGATATGATTAGTTTGGGGTAATTTCCACTTTAATAAGAATGAACAATTTATCTAAACAAGGCTTTTTTGTTATATCTGAATGATAAGGAAAATATGTATATTCATGCAAGACCACTATTTTACAAAAAAATAAATAAATACGAATGAAGTTTAATCCTAACTAGATACAAAGTATGTATGTGTGTAGATATAAAGTATGCATGGGATTTGGATTCTAGATTCTCTTAAAATCCCATGTCAATAATAAATTGAAAGGTCATTGTCACGAAGTAAGCAAGATCAGTTAAAAAAGTTGCTCAAAATACAATTTTTGGAAGCCAGTGTTAATTAGTTAGCAATATTATTGAAGCATTAGCAAGATTATTTTTTATATTTAATGGCTACAATTTTTCCTAAATCTTTGATTACTTATACCATTTTTGTATTTAAATAAACAAATATGAAAATTGACCTTAAAGAGGGCTATATTGCATTTTTTTTAACAAAATGAAAGTAAATAACAAATTTGGAAACTCTCCTTTTCGATACAACACAGCTACAGAAACACACAAATAGAGCACTAGGTAGCCAGTTTAGTCTCCCACTTATTCTCATTAAAGTTCTAGGAAGTTAACAATTTCTTGAGACTAGGTCTATGATCTTAATCTTACATATTGATGGTAAACTTCGCAAAGATTATATCTTTGCAAAAATATCTCTAGTAAGAAGAAGTGTTCTCTACCACTCTAAATTCTATCAAACTTAGTCAACCAATCAAAATTGACATAGGAAGAGTAAATTAATTTTAATGTTAGTTCAAACAAAAGATATAGTTAAGGAAGAGGCAAAACAGTTAAAAATTATACCAAAATTCCAGGACAAAATACAAAAATATAAATTTTTTTAGCTGACTCTCTCACTTTTAGTAGCTTCTATTTTAGTCTATGATCATAAAAGATCACTAACACTCTGATCAAAGGACCTGGGACATCTATAAGGAAATCTTTGCATTTATCTTCTAATTGATCATAACTTCTATGTGACCCTACAAAAGTGAACATATGTTACTAGTCATAGTGTTTTCAGAATATACCATTTTTTTTTACCATACCTTGCAGCATCAAATGAGAGTCACTTCTAAATTGGAATCATGGCAAATGTTTTACTTTCTATAAGCCTAAAACTCCCCCTCATCCCATGTGTCTCGGCCCATTTCTTAAATTCCTTCAAGAAATTGCCTTCAGAAACAAAAGATTTTTTTTCCACATTTCTTCAGTGGTGTTAAAATTTCATTGCTTTACAAATATTTAAAAATGGACAAAAGTGATTTGTAAATATATCTGATGTATCACTTTGGGTCAAAAGAGAAGTAAAATGTAAGTTATGAAAAATTGATAGAGATTCACTTTCAAAGCAAATAGAAGAGTTTCAAAGTTATTCTAAATTTCAAAAAAGTAATTTAATATTAGGGCAAATTATTTTAAGCAAAAAATTTAGTCTGCTATGTATGCATGAGTATATATACATGCAAAATATAGATTATAAAATGTTTTAATACATAATAGCTATACTTACGTTATTCTACATATTTTTACACTATCAATATATGCCAAATTTTTTTTGTGGTATAAATAAGTGAAATGTATATGTAAATGTGTACATATATCTATATACATGTATTTATAATATGTTTATATTTTTATTAGTGGGATAATATAACATTGTAAAAAAGTGATTTACCTTTATCTGAATTTTTAGGAAAATATATTTGGTTACAAGGAACAGCCATTTACATGAGGTCTTAAATGAGTTACACAGATTTAGCTCACATTTTTCTTTCAAAACTAAAAACGGGAAAAATGTGTCTTACACGGTTGTGAGTTTTATTATAGCTCCATAAACTCAAAGTTGAGAAAGAACATTCTGGACTTGTACATGTAATAGTTTTACTGAAATAACTGTTGGGAATCCTGGTTTAGAGAAAGCTTAATTCGTCTTTCAGCTTCATGAACCACACTAGGAAGCTCTATTTCTTGGCTCTATGCAAGAGGGGCTATTAGAAATGAGGGTACGGGGCCCATCTGAAATTCACCTAAGGAGGTACTTCGAGGCAGCTAATGTGTGTCTGGCTTATCTCAAAATCTGCACAATCACATAAAATAAATATGTAATTTGTTTTTTGAAAGACAAAAAAGGAATTTAAAGATAACTTAGAATATAGGAGTCTATTTTTCATAATCATTTAAATTGTTTTATTTAACGGGGAAGCAGAACTATGGTCATATTAAGGAGTCATTAAGACTACTCGTTAAGACTCAAACTTGAGCTTAATCATGTATCAGTCAGATTATATTTTTACTGACAGAACAAATAGGTAGCTTAAAATTTGATTGGAATGAGTCAAATCACACCCTCCAACCCCCAATACTCTTTGCTGTCTACTAAAGTTAGCATTTTTCTTCAGAAGTATTATTAATTACTTTCTAACCAAAATTGCCAATGCCATTATCTCAATTATTGCCTTAATTTTGGTTTTGCAAACAGGATTTAATCAGTCGATTAATATTTATGAAGGACCTACTATATGTTCTGAATTTTTCTATATTCCTACAAAACTTAGAGTTATAAGGGCAAGAGTCTAGAAAAATAATATTGTCACTAGTCACATGGTCATTTTAATATTATATGTAGTTTCACTTACAAAAAAAAATCACTCCCTTAATTTCTAAATGCTTAAATGATTTTTAATAATTTACTGGATGCTGCTATCAGATGATCTGAGGTAAAATATGCATAATATTTAATTATGAAATGAGACCATTTAAAAGTATATATCTTATATCAGCTTATTAAAATTAAAAAGTGATAATGTAGTTCCTGGGGGCAAATTATATAACAACTAGAAGACTATTTTAGACCATATACTTTTAAAAACATGAATATACTGCTAAACCCATCAGTTAAAACCATCAAGCAATATGCATGTAAACAACAACCTAATAATATTTTTCATTACCTATGTATTCATGAACTTGCTAACCCAATTCTCAGCTGTCATATTTGCTTGTATTTATTTTTAAGCAAATACAGACAGTCATGGGACTCATTAGAAGAAGAGAATGAATTGATTTCCTAGGAAGATCACTGAACTTTTTAATGCCAACATACCAATTAAGGCAAAAAATTATTTATACATGGAATTTGTGCCCCAGAATGCAGGCAGATTCTGTGAAAAGCTGACAAGAACAACAAAAACATTTGTTATATTTGCTTATGATATTCTTGTAAACATATCCTTTGCAAAATAAAAATTATCTTGTTTGAAAAGAGCATTATCCCTGATTCTCATGAAATACCTTTTATCTGGAAAAGAATTCAATAGTATAGTAATGAAAATTTGAAAGAAGGTTGTTTATATTTTATGTCAATGACATTTTGCACAGATAGCTTTTGAGGCACTAAGTGTTAACAAAGATTAATGTTAATTTATTGTTTTCAAAGGAGCTTTGCAAGCATAGTGCTTTTGTCTCGTGCAAAAAAATAGTTAAAAAATGAAGTTTACCCTGAAGAAAACTTTTTTTTCTCTTTTATATAAGAGAAAGAGTTAAGAAGTAACAGAGACGATGTCAAATATACTATAAGGAGACAAGTATAATAATAAAGACTACCACAAAATTTTAGTCTGTTTGGAAAAAATATATTGAAAACAACTATCTACAATTAGATTATAATCATTTTACATGTCTTATATGATTACTCACATTACCAATTATTGCTGTAAATCTTTTTTTCTTCAATTATTTGGAATAATAAGAGCAGGATTCGCATTAAAATTTATTTCTCTGCAAGAGATTGATAAAATATTCTACCACGTCTCATTTTCTTCCACTGGACTCAAAGTTGAATTTTTCTTAATCATTTGCTTAGCATCAAAAATAATAAAAAACATACAAATTCCTTTTAATTTAAATTTGCATTCAAGAAGTGCTTGTCTGATATAATTCAGCTGATAAATATGAACCTATGTGTTTATCAAATCCCTAAGAAGATTATCTAAATCAACTCTGTGTAATTACCATTCACCATCTGTTCCACCAGGGCCTGCGCTGATCTGCTGGCATCTTGCAGTTTTCTGAACTTCTCGGCTTTTTCTCGCTCTATGGCCTGCAGCATGATAGCAAAGGTGAATATTTCAATACAAGGATTGTGAATCTACACAATAATCATAACTTCTACTTGCCCTTCCAAACCTTGAGATATTTCACTCTGTCCTCTTATTATGTGAATCTAAAGACTTTTCTCTCAATTCTTTTTTGCCAACAAAAGCATAAAAATAGCAATAAAAAGCACAAGCCATTTAAATCCAGAATGGCTACTATTTTTAATAATACGATTTCTATTCAAAACATTTTTACACTGTAGTTTCTGAGGCATTGCAATGTGAGACCACAAAAAAAGAGAAACAAAACAGGCAATTCATAACAATGAAAGATAAAATGTCAAATTATCAAAATGGAATTTAACTTTTATAGACATACTACTAAAATGACTTCTAATAAGTATATATGCAGTACAAAAAATCAACCTGATAATCTAGTATGTATATGAAATAGAAAAAATACACAAGCATGAATACTTTAGCAGAAAAACATATTAACATATAAGACTATACACTATTTTTCCTAAAATAGTCAAAATACTCTTATTTCCAAAAAAAACTAGATTCAATTTCAAAGAGCTTTATAAATTCCTTTATTTCTCCTAATCAGAGTTAACTATTTTTTGTTTGCTTTTTTTTTTTTTTGAGTTGGAGTCTCCCTCCATTGCCTAGGATGAAGTGCAGTGGCACGCTCACGGCCAAACCCCAGCCTCGACCTACTGGGCCCCAGCGATCCTTACACCTCAGCCTTCCAAGTAGTTGGAACTACAGGCGCACGCTACCATGCCTGGCTAACAGAGTTTACTTTTGAACAACAAATTCAAAATAATTTAAGTGAACAGAAAACAGCATTCTATACTATTGAGTTTAACTAGTGAAATCTCTACGCAGACATAAATTTTAAACCATGATACAGTAGAACTATATTACTATAATTATCAAAAAACATATGGCAATAATATTGTTATATGTTCTAAAACATAACTACTCAAAGAAAGTCATTTGTAATTAGCTTGTATTAAGAAAAACACTTCTGTGACTGAGTAATAGCATTCAAAAAAGATTTCACCTGCATTTGATGGAAGAGGTTATCTTACATCAGATTATTTTTTGAATCTTTATTTAGATCTATAGGCATTTAAACAAATATTTTCAGGAGTAGTATTAGAGTGCAAGTAGGGGGGCATATAATAGACACATGCGTACCCTACAGCATTGTTGAGTAGAAATTTGTGCAAGGACTAAAATGTTCTATATCTACGTTGTCCTATAAAGAAGCCAATAGCCAAATGTCGGTATTGAGCACTTAAAAGGTGTCCAGTGTCACTGAGAAAATGAATATTTAATTTAACTTAATTTATTTCAATGAGTTTAAATTTAAAAAGTAATATGTGTCCAGTGTTAACTGTAATTTTACAGTACAGATCTAGTGTAGTCCCTTTGAAAGCAAATAGCTAGAGACAGGCCATGCTTGTAATCTCAGCTACTCAAGAGGCTAAGGTGAGAGGGTTGACTGAGGCCAGGACTTTGAGACTAGCCTGTGTAACATAGTGAGAGTTTCCATCTCAGAAAACAATTTAACAAAATTAGACAGGTGTGGTGGCGTGCACCTGCTATCCCAGCTACTCAGAATTTGACATAGGAGGGTCACTTGAGCCCAGGAATTCAAAGCTACAGTGAGTTATAATTATAACGCTGCGCTCCAGCCTAGGCATTAGAGCAAGAACTTCACACACACACACACACACACACACACACACACACACACACACACCACGCGCACTCGCGCGGCATGAATAATAGAGATAAAAACATGCATGAAAAATAGAGATAAAAATATGAATATATAAAGTAATCCATATTTTTTATATATTTTAAAAGACTCTAAGGTAAAACTACAAATCAATAAAGATTTTCTTAAATTTATGTTATAGAGTTTCATAAGTGGGACACGACGGTATCTAATTTTAAGGCTTGAAATGAAGCTACAATAATTAAGACAGTGTGATAGTGTGATGCTGGCAAAAGAAGGGACAGATAGACAAATGGAACAGAATGAAACTCAGTAATTGACCCACATAAATACCAACTGATCTCTGATAAAGAAACAAAGGCAATACAATGGAAAAAAATTCTTTTAATAAATGGTGCTGAGACAACTCAATATCTAAATGCAAAAAATGAAACTTGACATAGACCTTACACTCTTCATAGAAATTAAATCAAAATAAATCATACACTTAAATATATGATACAAAATTCTAAAATTCCCAGAAGATAACATAGGAGAAAATCAGGATGACCTTGAGTTTGTCAATGATGTTTATTTTTACATAAAATACCAAATATTTTTATAAAAGATTCAATACTCTGAACAGCATTAAAAATAAAAAATTTTGCTCTGAAAAAGATGCTGGCAATAGAATGAAAATAAAAGCCACAGACTGCAAAAAAAATATTTGCAAAAGATATATTTGGCAAAGAGCTCATACAAAATATACAAAGAACGCTTAAAACTCAACAATATGTAAATAAATAACCCATTTAAAATATGGCAAAAAAATTTTAATAGACACCTCACTAAAGAAGATATACAGATGGCAAATAAGCATATAAATATGTTTCACATCATATGTTATCAGGGAATTGTAAATTAAAATAACAATGATATACCACTACATACCTATTAGAATGGTCAAACTCCCAAACACTGACAATACCAAATGCTGGTGAGGATTTGAAGAAACAGGACCTTTCAATAATTGCTAGTGGGAATACAAAATGGTATAGCCACTATAGAAGAAAGCTTGGGGGTTTCTTACAAAGCTAAACACACTACCATATGATCTAGCCATCTTGCTCTTTGGTATTTTTCCAAACAAGTTGAAAACTCATGTCCTCACAAAAACCTGCACATGAGTGCTTATAGCAATTTTATTCATAATTGCCAAAGACCTGGAAACAATCAAGATGTCTTTCAGTAGATGAATGGATACATAAACTGTGATACTTATAGACAATGGAATATTGTCCAGTGTTTAAAAATGAACTATCTAGATACAAAAAAACATGGAGGAAGCTTAGATGCATGTTACTCGGTAGAAAAAAGCTAAATACTGTAGGATTCCAACTATATATAGGATGTTCTGGAAAAAGCAAAACTATGGAAACATTAAACAATCAGCTGTAATACATAAAATACTCATTACATAAAATACTCATTACAATTGAGACTATAGAGTGAAATGAAACTAAAAAGTGACAGTTGTGTTCTGTTTTATCTTTTATCTATAGCTTAGCTAAAATATTCACATTTTACATTTTGCTGTGAAGGGAAGTAAATGAAAATTCAGTTTCATCTAATTGGTTAAGAAATTCTCAAGGTGACAGACACATTTTAATAACTTTGATTTCATGTCAAAATTTCAAAGCACACAGACTGAGGTGTTTTGTAATTATTTGCTCCCAGGATCCCATTTCAATTAGAAGGTTAAACTTCTGGGTGGTCTTGAAATTCAGTTTCCCAAACACAGTATTAGATTCTTTCCACAAACATGTGGACAACCATGAAAGGTTCTAATTTGCTGGTTGAACTGAAAAGTTCATGAAAATGCAGTAATTACAAAATCTGGTTAAAGGCGGAATCCCAGACAAGGTTCCAAAATTTCCATTTTCTCAGTTTCTCAATTTTTGTGTTCTACATTCTCTGTCTTTAACAGCTTATGGAACACTTGCTTTTCAATACTTAAATATTTGTTTTCTGTTAAAAGATTTTTTTTGTCTTAAAACTCCTTTTTATTTATTTTAAATATGTGGGGGTACAAGTCAGGATTGGGTACATAAGTGGTTTCCATACAGGTGAAGTTTGGGGCTCCCATTGGACTTCATTTTGCATGGATTAGGATCAGGCACTCTTATTGATGTTATGTGCCCTCCCACCCTCCCTCCTCTGGCAGTGTCCCACTACTGCCAATCCTGGAGTGCAAACTAGTTCAGCGTCTATGGAAAACAATGTGGTGATTTCTAAAAGAACTAAAAATTGGCCTTCCATACGATACAGCAGTCCTCCTGGGAATATACCTGAAGGAACTCAAATCATTCTACAAAAAAGAGAACTGCTATTTGGAAAGCACTCTGAACACATTAGAATAGAAAACTAAGCACATTTAAATAAATATAAAATATTAAATATCAAGAAAGACAGGTAGACTTGGTGTGTCCCAAATTTAAAAGCATAGGACAAAAACAGAGAAATGAAAGAAGAGAAAATATACTGATAACATGAGACAATATATAAAGAACAATGATAAACTGAGCAAACTGGTGCTCCCTTAGTTAATGTTTTAGAGTTATCCTCTCCTATAAGAACAGTTCCTATTTTATTTATTTTTCTGCTTTTTTTAAAACATGAAATGATATAAAGAACAGAATAAGAACAATATATAGTCTTCACAAATAATGAAAATGAATGATCAGTAGCCTTCTAAATGTCATGATAATTTCTAACTTCTAAGCTTAATAGAATAATTAATTAATATTAATAAAAGAGCAAACTTACATTTAAATATCTCGGGGTAATATTTGAGCTTTAATACATTATTTTTTTACCACATTATTCTAGTTATGCTAATATAAATAATAACAATGACAACCATCACCACAACAAAAACAATTTATAAAGCAGGAACTATTACTCTCCCATTTTGTCAGAGAAGCAAAGTGAGACACGAAGAAGTTTGTAAAAAATATGAAATATTAGCACCGCCATGTTAAAAATAAGCTTCCTTACATGTTCTACCAAATTAAAGTTCATGCATATTATTTTATATGTATGTAATAATAATGATGAAATAGAATGTTATTTTATTCCATTTTATACAAGAGAAAACTGAGCATTAATAAGATTAAATCATATATAAAAGAGGATCCAAAAAAACCCAGACTTATTTTTTGGAGGGCGGGCCGCTTTTAGTATAGGCTTCCTAGTTAGGTAAGTGTTCTAGAAACCCATCAGCATCAGTGTACCAGCCAGCATTGTGAGAAACTGCTTTTGGCTTCGGTGACTTTTTTTTTTTTTGAGATTCTTTCAAGGCGTTTGCCCATTTCACGATGCGTGAGTTACAAGCGCACCTGCCCACGTTATGCTGAGTGTTCAGCAGTTTTGACCAAATCAGCATGACCCCTGTGTCCCACCCTCTCTGTTCACCAGATCTATCTTCGAGTGATTTTTGTTTGTTTGTTTGTTTCCTTGGATGAAAAATGTCCTCAAATAGAAACATTTTGCAGAAATGGAAGCGGTGAAACAAACAAACAAACAAACAAAAAACAATAGAAGTGCTAAAAGCCATCAAAATCAACAAGTTCAAAAACTGTTTTGAGCATTGGAAAAAGTGTCTTGTTAGGTGTATTGCATCAGATGGAGAGTACTTTTAAGGTGACCGAAGGTTAAACATGTAAGAATAAATAGACAATTTTACATAAATACATTCTGTTGTTTGGGTGTTCCCCCCTTGTAAAAGGTCATACAATTAAAAAATTTTAAATCCCAAATTAGAACCCTGATCCTCAATTTACATTTTTTGCTTTCTTTCAGACATACTCTGCTGCTTCTAGGGGAATGACAATGGATATTAATCAAACAGGCTTGAGCATATCAGAATACATACCACAGCAAAGGTGAGCTTTCAAGTTGAATGTAGTTAGAAATATTCGAGATTATTAACCATTAATTTAGCATAGGTACTAAGATATCAGATGGAAAACCTGATCACTCAGAATGGACACTGACAGTCTATAGGCTGATTATTAACTCTGTATACTGTTCAAACTGAATAACTGTTGTACCGAGAAAGACATAGATCTTAGAAAGCAGCAGTTAACAGCCCCTGCATACTTGTCAATTTTCAGAAGATGTATGGGTTCTGTTAGGTCACATCTCTTTAAAAAGGAATATTGCAAAATGAAGGAAACTATGGGCACAAATGTGCCTTGAAGAGTGTGAACAAGACAATTAAGAGTCCAGAAAACATTTCACTTCAGACACAGCTGCAGATGGTTGATGAAAAATAATAAAATTGGCCATGCTAGGTGGTTCAGCCTGTAGTCCCAGCACCTTGGGAGGCTGAGGCAAATGGATTGCCTTAGCCCGCAGATTCAAGACCAGCCTGGGCAACTTGGCGAGACCCCGCCTCTACAATAAGTAAAAAATTAGCCGGATGTTCGGGATGGTAGCGCGCACCTGTAGTTCTGGCTACTTGGAAGGCTGAGGTGGAAGGATCGCCGGAGCCCAG
>CAUYQG010242113.1:0-10238 GCA_963574415.1 Tarsius wallacei | reverse complement strand
TGTGATGGGGAATGCAGATTGAGTCCTTCACATACACACTCATGCACAAAGGAAAAAAAATTAAAAACAAAATACAACCTCCCCTCTTGTGGCAGTTTCTGTAATTGTTTCTCTCCGCTGCCCCTCTGCTGTATCCTCCAGAGTTTCAGCCTCATTCACAATCTCCCCAGTGTCTGGCCCAGTAAAGGAGGAGGAGGCAGTGGAGATGGGGGGCTTCAATCCTCCCCACCCACTCTCATATATTTAGGAAGATGCTCTCCTGGTGAGGTGTAGGATTGTCTCTTCCCCAAGTACTGAGGGGGGACAGGGAGAGTGCACTCTAGCCAGGCTTTATCTTGGAGTAGAGTCCTCCTATCACTGTTGACATCCAGGGTTTGTCCCTCTCAGTCATGCCCTAGCCATGTGGGTCTGACGTTCAGAGGGTAGCTGGGGAGGGAGGATCAGGTCAGTTCCAGACTCATTGCTGATCTCTTTAGGCATCTTCCTCATCTTTTTCTGGTCACACCCTTTGTTCTGCAGCTGAATCAGGGTATAGGGGATGGGGTGCCTGAGACTCAGCACTCATCCTGACCCTCTGGAGTCTTTGTGCCTTTAGGATATTCCCTCCGGGTCACCATCAACCCCTGAGTAGTTAAGCTGCTGGTCACAGAGATCAGGACTGTTGCTGTGTGGTGAGCAAGCTGGAGCACTTTCTTGCCCAGTTTTCAAGATGGTGGCAGAGTGACTGTTTTGTCTTCTCCAATGGGGCTCTGGGTTCCCTCGCTATGCTCCCTCCAAAGTCCTTACTGCCAATGTCCGGCCAGGCACTACAGTGGTGAGGCAGAGCCTGGAACCAGCAGTCACTTCTCGAAACTTCTTCCCAGGAAGTGCCTAAATTCTTACTGGCTCTCCATTTCGCTCATCGCAAATGCTAAAATCTTTACTCCACCAGAAATTAAGCTGGTGTTATATACAGTAAATATAACAAAATGTCAGTACAACGGTTCTAAAATGCTGAATTTTTGTAGGCACGGGTATCTGTTTCTGAACTCTGTCTCCTGTGTTAAATAAAATTCTACCTACTTTTGTCTTATTCATGTTCTCATGACTGTTGTTTTCAAAATTATTTATTTTATAGTTGTAGGGTATGTGTGAGAATTTGCTGCATAAGTCAATTGCTTGCTGGTGAAGTTTGAGCTTCTAATAAGCTCTATCTCCCCCTAGCTTTGGGCATGGTATACAATGGGTGGTTGTGTGCCCTTCATCACCCTTCTCTCTCTCCCCTCAATAGCAGTTCCCAGCATCAGTTCCCTCATTTGTGCTCATGTGCCCAATGCTTGGGGCCCACTTATGAGTGAGAGCACACTGTATTCAGTTTTTTGCTTCTGCGATAGTTCACTTAGAATGCTGGTCTCAGCCGGGCTCGTTGGCTCAGCCTGTAATCCCACACCTTTGGGAGGCTGAGGTGAGTGGATTTGCCTGAGCCCGCAGGTTCATGACCCGCCTGGGCAGCTTGGCAAGACCTCATCTCTACAACAAATCAAAAATTATCCAGGTGTGGTAGCGTGCGCCTGTAGTTCCAGCTACTTGGAAGGCTGAGGCGGAAGGATCGCCGGAGCCCAGCAGGTCGAGGCTGCGGTGGCCAGGAATGGCCACTGCACTCCAGTCTGGGCGACAGAGTGAGACTCCAACTCAAAAAAAAAAAAAAGAATGCTGGTCTCCCGCTGCCTCCATGTTGCTGCCAAGGACAAGATTCTGTTCTTCTTTATGACTGTGTAGTATTCCATTGTGTGTATGTACCACGTTTTCTTGGTCCAGTCCACTTCTTTTGAACACCTGTGTTAGTTCCACGTGTTTGCTATTGTAAAGAGTGCTGCAATGAACATCCCAGTGCAGGTGTCTTTTTTGCAGAACAATTTATGTTCTTCTGGGTTTATTCCCAGACGTGGATTTCTGGATCATACATTATCTTGATTTTTAGTTATTGGAGAACGCTCTTGGGGAGGGGTGACTGCTTGTGGGTTTTGCTTGTTGTTTTCTTTTTGTTGTTGTTGTTTTAACCTGACCTCCTTTCTCTGGCTTGCCTATGGAGGGGAGGACAGCTTGGCAGCAAGGGTGGTGAACTGAGGATATATGGAAATACTTTACTGACACAGTCTGGCAGAAACAGGGGGAGATGTTTCCTCTGTCAGTCTTTCCCCTTTCTCTGGGACAGGAGCACCAGGTCTGCTTCCCCAGACTGCTTATCTCATCAGCAGGATTAGCAGGTGGTGAGGTGGGGCTCTGAAGCTCTACTCTGGTTGGGTGCTCTTGGCGATGTGGATTAGACTTTTTCTTGTCACAAAGCTTCTTTGGCCCAGGGGTAGAAGGGAATCAGTGGGGGGTTGTTATTTCTTCTTCAGCCCATGGGTGAACAGGGCCATTGCCACAGCCATGCAGTACAGGAGCCCCTGAATCTTGCATCCCACGCTACTTCTTGGGAAGGGCTTTGGCACCCAAGGCAGCTCCCTGAGGGCAAGACACTTTTGCAACCCTGACCTAGAGCTGCGAAGGTCTTGTCATCCCTCCTGTATGCTGGATAGAGAGGAAGAGTATTGTATCCACAAGGCATAGGCCACCCATGGTGTTTCCACTTAGACTTTCCTTGGGGGGCAGGGTAGGGGAGTCAGTGGCTGCCTAGGACTCCTGGGAGCTGGGGTTTCCCAGACTCCATGTGGGACCTGCCTCTGTCTTTAGGGAAACTCTGCACTCAGACAATGTAGGGGGGTATAGGGGGTAGTTCCTGGGCTGTTTCTGCCTTGGCTGAGACAGCAGAAACTTGCATGAGGTGTGTACAGAAGGAAAGCTGTCATCTTCACTCACCCTTTCTGTCTCCAAAAGCACTCTTCCATTCTCATGTTGGGGCCACATCTAGGCTGTGGGGGCTTGGAACTGCCTGTCCTCTTTGTCTTAAGCTGACCCTCTGATAGACCTCAACTTGAGTTTTCAGGTTGACTCTGAAAGTCCTAGATCCACTCCTCCTTATAGCTTTCTTTGCAGAGAGCTGCATTTGTGCAATGTTCAGTGGGCCATCTTGGTCCTCTCCCACTGATTGCTATTTTAGTTTTATATTTGAAGATGTTTTATATTTCCAAATCGTTATATTTACTGTAAAATCATTCACTTTTTCCCTAAGATGTTTTTGCCTAAAGTTATTTTTCTTTTTTCTCTTTTTAATCTATTTTTTATTTTATTTTATATTTTATTTTATTTATTTACTTATTTTTTGAGTTGGAGTCTCACTCTGTCACCCAGATTGGAGTGCAGTGGCATGCTCCCGGCCACTGCAGCCTCGACCTGTAGGGTTCTGGCAATCCTCCAGCCCCAGCTTTCCAAGTAACTGGAACTACAGGCATGCACTACCATGCCCAGCTAATTTTTGGTTTATTGTAGAGACGAGGTCTTGTCAAGTTGCCCGGGCAGATTTCAAACCCGTGGGCTCAGGCAATCCACTCACCTCAGCCTCCCAAAGCACTGGAATTACAGGCTGAGCCACTGAGCCTGGCCTCTTTTTTATTTTAAAGATGTAGGGTCCAAGTAAAGATTGGGTACAAAAGTGGTCTACGTACAGGAAGTTTGGGCCTCCCATTGGCCCTCACTTCACGTGGATTGGGATTACGCACCCTTATGGATGTCGTTTGTCTCCTCCTTCTCTCCCTGGCAGAGAGAGACCTGTAGCACTGCCAATCCGTTTCTTGTAGTATTATGATAGGCATTTAGGATCCACTTATAAATGAGAACATGTGGCATTCTGTTCCCAAAGTCATTTTTCTTGATATGTATCTGAATTTTTGTCTATTATTTTAAAATTATTTTGCAACCAAATTTATTGCTATCATTGTGAATTTTAACTTTATTTCCTTTTTTATTTTATTTTAAAGATGTATGGTACAATTCAGGGTTAGATATATAAGTGGTCATTTTACAGGTAAAGTCTGGGCCTCCTTTGGTCCCCACTTCACCTGGTTTGAGATCAGGTACTTATATTGATGTTCTTTATTTCTAATGTTTATTATTAAAAATCATATTAAATGCAAACCGTATTAAAAATGGACTTAGATACTGAGTGATCGATCACAGAAACACAGAACTGAGTACCACATGCTCTCACTCGTAAGTGGACCTTGAACAATTATTGTAATACTATAAGAAAAGAATTGTCAGCCGGGCTCGGTGGCTCAGCCTGTAATCCCGCACCTTGGGAGGCTGAGGTGAGTGGATTGCCTGAGTCCGCGGGTTCGAGACCCCCCTGGGCAACTTGGCGAGACCTCATCTCTACAATAAATCAAAAAATTAGCAGGGCATGGTAGCGCACGCCTGTAGTTCCAGCTACGTGGAAGACTGAGGAGGAAGGATCGCCGGAGCCCAGCAGGTCAAGGCTGAAGTGGCCGGGAGCGGCCACTGCACGTGAGTCTGGGCGACGGAGTGAGACTCCAACTCAAAAAAATAAAAAAAGAAAGAAAAGGATTGTCAGTAATGGGAAAATGCTTGGGGTGGGGTGGGATTGACAGTAGTGGGATTCTGCCAGGAAACTGGGGAAACACTTCATCAACAAGGGTACCTGCATAATGAACATTTGTATACTTGACCCTGAATTGTACCCCACATCTTTAAAATAAAAAATTTTTTAAAAAATCTAATGTACTGTTAAACAAAAGAGTCACTTATAATCAGTACTTTCATTTTTCTTTTTCTGTTTTAAATCTCTCCCATCAGGCATTTGTTCTCATACCACTGACAAGCTGTCATTTCCTGAATCCAACAGTCAGGTCTCAGCACTCATCTGACCCAGCCTATCAGCGGCATTTGACATAGGTGATCACAGCCTCCTTCAAACGCTTTCTTCCATTGGCCTCTGGGACCATCCCTCTGCCCATCTCCTAATTCAATGGCTACTTATTCCCAGGGTCCTGGCTTCTCCATTTGTTTATTTCCTCAACCATATTCATATGTCTTTCCTGAATTCCAGGCACTCTTCTAGATGTTGGGAAAACAGCAATAAACAAAATGGACAAAACAATTTCTGATTCTGGAGAGGTTATATTTAACACTAGTTTTTCGATGGATGCAGAAATATTCCAAATAAGTTGCCAAAGCAAGTGGGAATTTTAAGAATGTTCTTTTGAAAATTCTTGGGTGACACTGATTTCATAAAGCATAGGTCACTTTTAACATGCTGGACAGAAGAGATGTTCTTTATTAACTGACTCACCTGCCTCTTGTATTGTGTAAAAGACTTTTAAAAGAAACTCATAGCAACTTATTGCAATCTCTTTCAAGGTCAAGTACAGATTCAAGGTTTTACAAAAGTAAGTCGCTGGTTTGTGTGTTTGTCTGTTGGTTTTAATTTTTTATTTTAACGATGTGGGGTACAATTCAGGGTTAGATATATAAATGTTCATTATGCAGGTACCCTTGTTAATGATGTGTGCCCCTCTGCCCAGCAGTTTCCCATTACTGCCAATCCCAACACCACCCCTCCCCTGGCAGTTTCCCACTACTGCCAATCCTTTTCTTATAGTATTACGATAATTGTTCAAGATCTGCTTATGAGTGAGAACAAGATACAGTCTTGCTATCTTGGTCAGGCTGGATTCAAACTCTTGGGCTCAAAGGATTCTCTTTCCTTGGTTATCCAAATAGCTTGGACAACAGGCACAGACAACTGTGCCCAGCTTGAATTTTTTTATTCTAAAATAATACACACTAAAGGATGCAACTGATAAGGTTTTGAAAGCTCATTTTGGGTTGGTCTCTGAGTAAAGAATTTTAACTAATACTTACCCATTTCCTATTTTCACATACTCTCAATTTAGACATGCTTTTTCTCGTTGTGGCAGAAATAAATAATCTGAAATTAGAGAGGTTAATTCTTCCCCTAAGGGTAACCTCAAGTGATAAGAAGAAGAGTGGATAATCAATCCCACAAGTTTTTTAGCTCACATTTCAGTTAAGTTACCATCTTTCTTCAAGTACCACACTGCCTGTTCTCTCCTGAAGCAGTCAATTTTGCAAGCGAGAATACATGGACAGTGTCCTTTTCTAATTGCGCTCCTGCTCTATTTATTTACTCAACACACATTTATTGAGTAGTTACTACATGTCAGGCACTGTCCTAGGTACTTAGGTTCTAGCAATGAACAAAAACAGGAAAAAAATTTACCCTCATGGAGCTTATATTTCAGCAGGGGCTGAAAGATAATAAGCAAAAAAACAAACAACAACAAAAAAATTAATGTATCAGTGATCTCATGTCAGAAGGTGACAAATAATTCAAAAATGTAGAGTTAAGTGACAGGAGGTGAAGGGTGAAGATTTCCAGAGGTGGAAAGTAAAAGTGCTTAGTTGTAAACAGAACTTTCCGAAGCAGAAAGGGACTCTTGGAAAAGTTGATATTTGAGCAAAAACTTGAAGAAAGTACAGGAGTAAATATGAAAAAAAGAATGTTCCAGGTAGAACGAACAACCAACCAGCACAAAGATCTAAGGGCAGAAACAGAGGAGGGTGAGTTGCTTTGGGCAAAGAGGTCATGGGGTTAAGATAGGATGAAGAGGAAAGTTCTAAGAAATGAGTCAAGATGGGAATATTTTCTGTAAGCAGAATGGGAGCCAGTAAGCGTGTAAGCAGAGAAGTGACAACTTTGAACTATATTTTTAAACAATCTCCCTGGCTGCGGTATTGAAAATACAATGGAGGGATACCAGCTGAAGTGAAGAGACCAGCTATAAGGTAATTGGGATTAACTGGGTGAAGGAGAGAAGTATCTTGGACAGGAGGATGAGTGAGAAGTGATTATGACCACCTGGTTTTTGTGATGGGATGTGGAGAGATGGGTCACAGAAGAGGTCGAGGCAGACCTTGGATCTGACTCTGAGTTCTTCTATGAGCATTTGGAAAAACAAGCTGCCTTCAGCTCATAAGGAAGAGCGAGGACAGGTCGGGCTTAGGAATGGGAAGATAAGAAGTTTGGTTTTGGTCTTGTTGAACTAGAGGTGTCTATTCGACATTGCAGTTCCAGTGGTGTTTGAATGTGAATCTGGGGTTCATGACAGAGACCTGAACATTAGCACACAGAAGGTATTTTTCTTTTATTTTAGCTTTTAGAAGGCAGAATGTATTCAGAAGACCGAAAAGCTCCCACAGCAGGAGGGGACCAGAGCGGGTCGCCTACAGAAGGTGTTTAAAACCTCCATGGGATCACCAGGGAGGTGAGTATGCATGATGTCACTTAAATGTGAAATCTAAAAATGCTGAACTCATGGAAGCAGAGGGTAGCATAGTGATTATCAGAGACTGGGGTGGGAGGTGGGGAAATGTTTGTCAGAAAATACGAAATCTCAGTAAGACAGGGAGAATAGACTCAAGAGACCTATTGAAAAACATGATGACCATAGTTACCAGCAATGTGTTATATTCTTGAAAATTGCTGAAAGAGTAGATTTCAAGTGCTCTTATCACAAAACTTTCACAACCATATGAAGTAATGTATATGTCATTAACTTGATTTCGTCATTTCACAATGTATGCGTATTTCAAAACATCATGTGGCACACCATGAATATTTACAATTTGTATTTGTCAATTTAAGAAAGAAAGAAAAAGAGAGTCTCTTATCTGCTCAAGCTCATCAAAAGGCTTCCTGTCTCACTCATAATAAAATCCAAAATCCCAACTTGGCCTTGGATTGCAAATCTCATGGGATCCTCTCCTGTAAGTCTTCCCTTTGCTGGCTACTCTGACCTTAGGGCATTCGTACTTGCTAGACTCCCCGTTGGATTCTCCATGGCTTGCTTCCCTACTTCGTTCAGTCTCTGCTCAAATATTTCCTGATTACATTCCAAGAGAAGCCATCCCTGTTATGGGCATTTAATAGGACATAACTCCCCACCCTTTCCTCCCCCTTCTCAATTATTTTTTTTCCCCAAGAGCTCATCACTGCAGGATAAACTGTATAATTTACTTGTTGATTTACTTATATCCCATGTCTTCTCCCAGAATCTAAGCACATCTAGATCAGGGCCCGTTATATCTTGTATTCATTGCCCCTCCCTCCCCAGAGAGACAGCACAAAATAGAAGATTCAGAAATAGTCACTGAATTGCAATCCTGAGGAAAAGACAATGTTTTGCACACTATTTTATAGGTAAGAAATCCCACCTCAGACTCCAAAAATTTGTGCAACTGGTCAAATTCACACAGTATGCACCAGAAAAGGCTAGAAGGCTAAGAAAGATACTTTTCTTGTCCTTTGCTCTGGGCCAACTCTGCAAAAACACTGCAAAAGAGGAGAGGGAAAATCATGTGAAGAGTTGCTACCCTCCGGTTGTTTTTCATAATGCAAAAAAAAAATCAGGTGATGGTGAAGAAACTGGAAATATTTTCAAACAGGCCTTTGACCTATTTAGGGCTAACATCGAATGGCTAAAATGGATGTTAGGGCTGCGTCTGCCAGCTGGTCTCATTTTTTCTCCCTTTCTCCACATGCCTTGGAGCTTGATTCACTCCAGTGGAAGAGTACAAATGATTCACTGAGGGTTTTTTTATGTGGATAATGAACAACCAACCCATGTGAGTTATTCAGATGTTGGGAAATGAAAGAAAATTGCTTTGGAAGGGACATGAGTCCAAGGACCACCTCAGCAAACTGGGAGAATGCACAGAGATGGGAGTGGTATTTGAATTGCAAGCAGACATTCATGCCTGAAATAAGTGCCATTGTGTCCCCACTGAGATGCTATACTGAGGAACACAGATCGCTGGGCATATCTAAAACTAAAAATATCTAGGTTGCATCCGTGGATCACTTTCATAATTACTTGTGTCCAAGACACTACAAATTTTTGTTAAAAGATTAATCTCAGATTTTTCAGATATTTGCTCAAGAAACCATCCATCTGAGATAGGAGGCACTTCTGCACTCATCATTTATTTTAAACAGTTAATACCTTAACTATCAAGCAGCCTGAGGGTGAATTTGGGAACTGATTCAGAGACTACTGGGATGGTTGTCAATCATTTCATTTTAAAAATTGCCTCCATTGTGAGTTTTAGTTTCACTCAAAGTACTTCCTCAGCAGTCTTCATTGTGCTGGCACACATCACCTGATTTACCTGGATAAACTTCTTTTGAAAGTGAAGAGACAGAGGGAAAAAAGAAAAGTGTTATTGTCCAGTCCTATTAAAGCAAGGACTCTGAGTCATTCCCACAAAAAGGTCCAGAGACCTGTTGACAACAAACACTGAAACTCAAGAATAAGGCATCAAGACAGGGAAAGAGGAGAACAAATCTTAGCACAGCCCTTATGGGTGGTTGAAGAATAAGCCCCATGTCTGGTCTAAAATTCTGTAAAAGCAAATTCCAGAGAGCTCTGGGTAACCAGCCTTCATTTATGATCTGAAGCTTTAAGTTCAGGAGCTTACTTGGACCAAGCTCTGTTAGTCTGAGGAGGAAGCGAGTGATAAATGAGAATCGTGTGAGTTCTTCTGTTCTCTGTGTCACTCAATAGTCACGTGGCATATTGTATAACCCTGAAATCTATAAGGCAGCTATACCTAGCTTGACAAGGCGATACACTCATATTCATATCCAGATGACTTTTGATATAGTCTGTAGATGTGTTCCAGCCTCATCTGTACACAAATACATCTGTCTTGGAAAGTGGGGAATGGGTGTTTGGGTTTCCTGAGAGTATGAAGGGGTGTCTAGAAGCTAACATCTCCATAAACAGTCCTGAGGACTGTGGTTGATTGCACACACATACCTCTGTGTTATTAGAAAAGGAAATCTTATTTAATTGATCAAACAGGTGTTTGTGTCTTTCTGTTACTGCAAATCCGCTAGGGGTAATTGACTGACAATTGTCAATACAACATCCAAATAAACTGTATATGTGATATATTATATACAAGCTATATATATATAAAATTATATACGCACTATGATACATTCAAAGAGACTTTTATAATTCCCTTTATGCTGGGAAGTGTTCAGAGGGAAAGGATTATAGGCTTAAGTATTTTACTGATAAAGAAATTTTAATATAAGTATATATGGTTTGAAGGAATTGAACCTGAACTTTTTTTTCTTTTTTTTTTTTTTGAGTTGGAGTCTCACTCTGTCGCCCAGACTGGAGTGCAGTGGCCGCTCCCGGTCACCGCAGCCTCGACCTGCTGGGCTCCGGCGATCCTTCCGCCTCAGCCTTCCAAGTAGCTGGAACTAC
>CAUYQG010242112.1:0-52972 GCA_963574415.1 Tarsius wallacei | reverse complement strand
CAGTTTCAGAAGTGAACAAAGCCAGAGGATCCACATAAGGAAGAATAGGAGATTGAGCAAACAAAAGTAAAAGCAACCCTGCCATCCCTGAACAACAAAATTAAAGAAGGGAGGGAGGGGAGGAAAGAAGACTTGTGGGAGGGGAGGAAAATCTACACAAATGAAGAAAAACCAAAAGAAGATTATGGGTCTCACACAGACCTCTGGGAGGTCAGACACTGAGAAAACAGACTTCAGAACACAAACAATGAAGAATCCCCAGAATGACTGGTCTCAAACTACAAACCCAGATATCAAGACATTAATAGAGAGATTAAAAAGAATTGAGGAGGGACAAGAGGAAAATAGGAAGGAGTTGATAACTGAGATAACAGCAGTAAAGAATACTGTGAATGAAATAAATAACAAACTGATGAGCATGAAAAGCAGAATTAGCCAAGTAGAAGAAAGAATCTCAGAGCTTGAGGACCAAAATAAAGATCTAACCCAAACTGTCAAAAACATAGAAAAGAAGCTTAGAAAGACAGAACAAAACCTTCAAGAGATGAACAATTACTTCAAAAGCCAAACCTAAGAGTAATTGGACTTCCTGAGGCAGAAAGAGAGAGAGACCACCCTGGAACAAACATTCCATGAAATTATTCAAGAAAACTTCCCTCATCTCACCAGTGATGAGACCATTCAAACACAAGAGATTCAGAGAACCCCTGCAAGACAACAAATGAGAAGACCAACTCCCAGACACATCGTTATTTGCCTAAACAAAGTAGGTATAAAAGAAAAAACTCGAAAAGCAACAAGAAAAAAAGGTCAGACTGCTTACCAGGGAAGACCAATTAGAATAGCAGCAGATTTATCTACAGAAACACTTCAGGCTAGGAGATCTTGGAGCCCAATCTTCAAAGTTCAAGCATAAACAATTTCAGCCAAGAATAACCTACCCAGCTAAGCTAAGCTTCATCAGTGAGGGTGAATTGAAAGCTTTCCCAGATATCCAATCCCTAAGAACTTACGCTGCCTCTACACCAGCTCTAAAAGAAACACTTAAGAAAGTATTAAACACAAAAGAAAGGGAAAAAAGAATGACAACGTTTTTCACAAGAGTTCAGGAAAAAGATTGAAAACACACACAAATCAACTCAAAAACCAAAAGAAAGACAACAAACAAACAGGAACAACAGCAACTCTGTAAGAACCTCATGACAGAGATAAACTCTCACATTTCAATAGTTAGCCTGAATGTGAATGGACTAAATGCATCACTGAAAAGACATAGAAGGGCAAAATGGAAAAAATATCATGAGGCAACAATATATTGTCTCCAAGAGACTCATCTCACTGGAAAGGACACTCACAGACTCAAAGTAAGAGGATGGAAAACAAAATTTCAGGTGAATGAAACACAAAAGAAAGTAGGAGTTGTATTCTTAATTTCAGACAAAATACCTTTTAAGCTATCAAAAATTTAAAAAGATGCAGAAGGTCACTATATAATGATATATATATCCATCAACAAGAAATATCCACCCTAAACATATATGCACCCAACATAGGAGCACCAACTTTCACAAAGCAGCTTCTAGGCAAACTCAAAAAAGTTATTGACTCTAACACTATCATAGCTGGGGACTTTAATACCCCACTCACAACCCTAGACAGATCATCAAGACAAAAATCAGCAAGGAGATCCAGAACCTCAATGACTCTTGACCAAATGGACTTAATTGATACCTACAGAACATTCCACCCAATGACCACAGAATATACATTCTACTCATCACCACATGGAACGTATTCTAAGATCGACCACATACTTGGCCATAAATCAAGAGATACAAAAGATCACATATCAAAAATCATCCACCATGACCAAGTCGGCTTCATCCCTGGGATGCAAGACTGGTTCATCATTCGTCAGACCATAAGTGCAATTAAATACATCAACAGATGTAAAAACAAAAACCACATGATAATATCATTAAATGCAGAAGAAGCTTTTGATAAAATCCAGTGCCCCTTCTTGATAAAAACCCTCGAACAACTAGGCATAGATGGAACATATCTCAAAATAGTAAGAGCCATCTACAAGAAAACCACTGCCAGCATACTGTTAAACAGACAGAAATTGGAACCATTTCCCCTGAAAACTGGAACAAGACACAGATGCCCACTCTCACCCCTCCTGTCCAGCATAATTTTGGAAGTTCTAACTACAGCACTCAGAGAAGAGAAGGCGAACAGGGGTATCCAAATAGGAAAAGAGGAAATCAAGTTATCTCTCTTTGCAGATGACATGATTCTATACCTCGAAAACCCAGGAGAACCTGTCAAAAATCTCCTTGCACTTTGAAGGACTTTGGCCAAGTCACAGGGTATAAAAAAATGTGCAAAAGACAATCGTATTTCTATATACCAATAATAAATAAACAGAAACTCAAATAAAAAGCACAATTCCATTCATAATAGCCACAGAAAATTGAAATACCTTGGCATCTTCCTAACCAGAGCATGAAAGACCTTTACAACAAAAACTACAAAACACTGCTCAAAGAAATCAAAGATGACACAAACAAGTGGAAAAATATTACATGCTCATGGACTGGAAGAATCAACATTGTTAAGATGTCCATTCTATCTAAGACAATCTACAGATTTAATACAATACTCATCAAATTACCAGCAACATCATTCTCAGACCTAGAAACAACAATGCAGGAATTGATGTGGAAACATAAATGACCACAAATATCCAAAATAATCCTCAGCAAAAAAAAAAGCAGGAGATATCACACTCCCAGACTTTAAACTTTATTATAAAGCTGCAATAATCAAAACAGCCTGATATTGGTACTAGAACAAGCAGATAGACCAATGGAATAGAATTGAGATTCCAGAAGCAAAACCTCAATTTCTCAACCAACTAATCTTCAACAAAGCCTCCACCACAAACCACTGGGGAGAGGAGAACCTATTCAGTAAATGGTGCTAGAAAAACTGGCTGACCACATGAAGAAGATTGAAACAGGGCCCCTACCTATTCCCATACACAAAAATCAACTCTAAATGGATCAGAGACCTAAATGTAAAACCTCAAACTATAAGAACCTTAGAAAATGCAGGAGACACTCTTACGGAAATTGGAACTGGCAACCAATTCCTGATCAAAGCCCCAAGTGTCCATGCCATAGGAGATAAGATAGACAAGTGGGACCTTGTCAAATTGACAAGCTTCTGCAAAACCAAAGAAACCATCAAGAGTTCAGGGAGACAACCCACAGACTGGAAAAAAATATTTGCCAACTCTATGTCTGACAAAGTCCTAACATCTAGGATCTACAAGGAACACAAACGTGCTGAAAAGAAAAACCACAAACAGCCCCATTACAAAGTGGGCAAAAGATATGAATAGACAGTTCTCAAAAGAAAACATATGCGCAGCCAACAGATACATGAAAAAATGTTCAGCCTCACTAATCATCAAAGAAATGCAAACTAAAACTACACTGAGATACCACCTAACTCCAGTTAGAATGGCTATCATCAATAACTCAAAGAATAACATGCTGGAGAGGATGTGCGAAAAGGGAACACTTCTACACTGTTGGTGGGAGTGTAAACAAGTACGGTCTCTGTGGAAAACAGTGTGGCGATTCCCAAAACTTCTAAAAATCGACCTTCCATATTACCCCGCAATCCCCCTACTGGGAATATACCTATAAGAACTCAAATCACTCTATAAAAAGATACCTACACATGTATATTTATCACAGCATTGTTCACAATAGCCAGAACAGAACCAACCGTGCTGCCCATCAAAAGAGGACTGGATTAAAAAAATGTGGTACATATGCACAATGGAATATTACACAACCATAAAGAAGAACAAAATCATGAACTTCACAGCATCCTGGATGGACTTAGAGTCTATAATACTGAGTGATCTTTCACAGAAACAATGAACTGAGTATCACATGTTCTCACTCAAGTGGACCTTGAACAACTATCGTAATACTATCGGAAAAGGATTGACAATAGCGGGAAACTGCAGGGGCATGGGGCCGTGGGGAGATAGGATCGGCAGTAGTGGGAAACTGCCTGGGGAAGGGGGTCGCACCTCATCAACAAGGATACCTGCACAAAGAATATTTGTATACCTAGCCCTGAATTGTACCCCACAATTTTAAAATAAAAAATTTAAATATGAAAAAAAAAAAAGAAACGAGGTCTCACTGTGCTGTCCAGGCTGGTCTTGAACTCCCGGCTCAAGCAATCCTCCTGCATCAGCCTCCCAAAGTGTTGGAATTACAAGCATGAGCCACTGTGCTCAGTCAGTTCTATTACTCTTTTAAGCATTGGATGAAGACTAAATTAAGTAGTTTGGAAAGGGTCCAAGCCCTCTTTCTCAGGAATGGAAGGACCTAATCTAATCCTCAGTCAGGAGACACAAACTTTCTTATTGCCTTTGAAACCTTTCCTCATTAAGCAGAATATCGTGCACCAGTACCAATCCTCGGAACTATGCGCCAGTTATCAATTCCAGGGAAGAACTCTGAATACCTCCTCTATACTGTGCACAAGTATCAATTCCAGAGGAAGACTTTAAATACCTTGACTATTTCTGCTTAGGTTTCTGATCTGGCAGGAGGTTTTGCACAAACTCAGCTGCCAGATGTTTTGCATAAACCCAGCTGCTCAAGTATAAGTCCAATGAGATGGAGCACTTACACGATGAGTCATGCAAAGCAATTTTATTGCCCACAGATAAGCAGCATGAATCAACAGAAGTCTAGGATTCATGGTAAGCTGATTCCCCAAGGCTCAAGAAAGCTGCCCAGGGCAGATGGAGTCTCATTGGGTTTTATACCCCAGGGGAACTGGGATCACTGGGCTAAAGTGTTGGACGACAACCTGTTCTAGGAAGGGCTAGGACAAAGCTCAGGCTGTTTTAGACAGTTCCTTCTTTCTCAGAATACTATACTCTCAGTATATTTTACAGATATCCTGAGAACTACAAATAGGAGATAGAACATCCGGGTCAGCCAAGACCATTCGGGGGCCCATTCTCCTGCATACCAGATTCATTTCTAATCAGATTCAGACGCTTCATTCCTCTCTAGTTTGTCGTATTTTCCAGTGGGAAAAGAAGAAAACATAATGCACGGTGTCCTCTTCCCCAGCCCTCCACTCAGAGGGTCCATTCATCAGCCTCATCTCACTGAACTAAAAGCTTCAATGTGTGAGAGATATCACATATAACATTAACATCTCCTCATAATGGTTAAGGACATTGAATTAGCCCACTGAAAAACACTATGGTTATTTTCTCTAAAATTACGAAACTCATATTACTGGCCAAACTGTTGAAACAATTCAGTCAAATGACCATTTAAGTCCACCAAACAACTGATTAAACCACAAAATTTGCACGTATAAATTTGCTGATTATTTTAGCGTTATATAAACAAGAACTATACCACTAGTGCCAAGGTCACATAGTGGTGATAATGAAAATAGATACAGTTTGACCCATAACATCAGTGAACATAGGAGACTGCAGATTTGTCTTAAATAGTAAATCTCTCAGTTTATAGATAATTAAACTATTACTAATACCAGAGGTCAGTATTTTGCCTAAAATTATGAAATTATTCTTTTGCAAAGCTGGCATATCTTCCTGTTCTGTTGTCCATATAAGTCATTTAACTTTAAAAGAAGCTCTCTTTATGGATCCTCATTGTTAATTTAAAACACTGCATTGAGCTACAATGCATAAATTCATCTGAATATGTTAACACTGCCCTCAAAGAACATCTAGTTAAACAGTCCAGATACTAGATTGGCTCAGGGGAGGAGATTGGGAGGTGGGGTCCTGGCTATTTAAAGATGTATTCTGCAAGCATGAATCAAAAGTCCATATCCATGGAGCAACTGAAATAGAAAATTGGATGGTGCTAAACTCCATTGGCTAAGTTGAACACAAAGGACAAAGCTTTGTAAATGTTGTTTTGGCATAAATGTACATTTCAAAGGATCTAGGACCAGCAAGGCATACAAATTCTCCATTAGTACAGGTGTTACTTAATTTACACATGGCAAACGTGCGTTTGGAAGTGTAGAAAAACAAATATAAAGAGAAATGAAAGTTTATGCTAAAAACTGTCTCCTTATTACCCATCTATTTTGGGAGGTTCTAATTGGGTAAAAAAATAATAGTAATAATTTCTAATTACACCTAGAAATATCTACCTGGAAAACTGGTGTGTAAAGGAAATAAAATTATGTATGATGTAGCATTCTAAAGGTTTATTATCTGATGTAAGGCAAAATAAAATGTTAAGGATTATGTGCTTCTTATGGTGACCAAAATACAAAGAAAAGATGAAAACGATGTCTAGAAAGTGAGATTTTAGATTTGGTTCAATTTCTGGAATTACGTAACCTTCCTACTCATAGTGTGTACCTGTACTCATTAAGCAAGTTTTCTTATTTTAAATCTAAACATAAAGATAATCTTCTCCAGGACATACCAGAATAAAAATCACTTTAAGGACACCTAAAGAATGTACCTTAAGATAGTGAGACATATCTGTATCCCTAGTGACCTAAGAACACTTAAACAAAAAGCACAATATTATTTCTATGCCAGGAAAAATATATCACTGATATTTATTAATAGGGATAGTTATATATATACATATTTGTTGAGACAAAATCCTAGACTCTTTAGTTCATTGCCTTGCATATGCAGAACAATGCAGAAATTCAATGTACAATATCACAGAGATATGGAAATAACTTTTATCTTTGCCTATCCTAAAATATAATGCAGGTGAGTACTTTCTAAAACGTGTTAGGATTTCTATTGAGATATAAAACAATTTTTCAGAGCAAGTTCATAAATTAGTATTTTTAATTTAAAAATATATTGTGAGAAAGCAGAAGCTCCTTTGACATCATGTGTGGATGAATGCAGATTATGGCCTTTGTCTCTTTTTCTCTTTACAGAGGCCACACTTGAACCCCAATGAGACAGTTGTGTCGAGTTTAATCCTCCACTTCAGTCTGGAACTATAAATAATCAAGGCGTCTATTAGCATTTTCAAGGTAACTATGATTATTCTAAATCATCCAAACTAATTCAGATTTTGAGGCTGCAGGATCTATTAGATTTCTCATAAGTAGAAGAACTTTTAGTGATTCAGGGACCCTAAAGAGTAATCCCCATCCTTCCATGATAATTAGAAAGAAGATTGATCCGTTATGCCCAAGTACTTTTCGGAAACTGTGGGAATCATCTCATAGACAAAAAAAAATCATAAAACTGAAAGACACCATAACAATTGTTGAGTCCAATCTTCCAAAAGATGCATGAATTCCCTAGACAACATTTCCAACCAAGTGTTCTGGAATGTGCAACAACCATTTCCAACAATGATTTACTTAATATACATTTTAATTGTCAGAAGGAGAATTGCAATACCTTCATGGAAAAATATATCTCAAAGTGTTATCTGCAGACCCTGAAGCCCCTTTGGGGATCTTGGTGTTCAAAACTATTTTCATAATAAAATGAAGATGGTATTTGCCTTTTTTACTGTGTTGACATTTGCACTGATGGTGCAAAAGCAAATAGTGAAACTGTTGGCCCTATAGCACACATCAAGGAAAAGCATCAAACTTCACTAGCAATCATGGTACAAGGAGGGGACCCCCAAAACCCAGAATTATCTGGTAGGTTCCTTATAGTTCAAGTTTCCCTCACTAGGTAAGTGTTCTAGAACCCCATTGGCTTCAGTGTTTCAGCTAGCACTGTTGTGAAAGGCTCTGTTGTGGAAGACATGTCCCGAGCTGTGGCAAACAGATAACTGGTTCTTCCACCACAACAATGCACCTGCTCACACCACACTGAGTGTTCAGCAGTTTTTGACCCAAAACAATATGCCCCCCATGCCCCACCCTTCCTATTCACCTGATCTCACCCAGAGGGGCATTTTTTTGTTTGTTTCCCTAGATGAAAAAGTCCTCAAAAGGAAACGTTTTGCCAATGCGGAAGAGGTGAAACAGAAAATGGCACTAAAAGGCATCAAAATTGACTAGTTCAAACACTGTTTTGAGCAGTGTAAAAAGCATCTCACCCAAAAATGTGTGTTTTGTATCAAATGGACAGTACTTTGGAGGTGACTGGAGTTTAAACATGTAAGAATAAATACACAACTTTTTATAAATAAATTCTGGGTTTTTTGAGGGGTCACCTCGCGTATTCTTTACTACCAACCTAAAAGGGGTAAAAGTAAACATACTAAATCTGAACGCTTGCATGCAGATTTTTAAAATACTGTGTTCCATTTGAAAAAATGAGAGCCACACATAAAGTACTTAGGCTGTATATCAAAAACCCATGTTTGCCTTTTGTGATGACTTGAGTTGCAATCAGTCACTGTCTTCATGGAAGAAATGACTTCATGGAAGTTCTTCATTGGAAGGATTGATAGACTGACTAACTATGGTTATTCAGATTTCATTACTTTGCAGACTTTCTTCAAAATATCAACTAAACTAATCTGTCAAGGTAAACAACTAATAACTTGTTGCCAATGATACAATTCAAGAAAGAAAATTGTACTTCCGAACTAATGGCAATGACTATACTTGTGAATACCATGAATCCCAGTTACAAAATTTGCTACCAGAAGCTTCTTTACCAAAAGTGGACTTGCCCAAAGCTTACAGATTAATGCAGGATATTTTGCATTCTGCTCTGCTACTAGCAAGGTAATTTCCCTGCTGCAGATGACATGAGTTGTGAGTCCCAAATTTTCTGGGCCTAATCAGAGTCCCATTTGGTGTTGCCAGAGGTGTATCCATCAAAATTCTGCAGAACCTTCCTTATTCCCAGGCATAGATGCCCTAACAGGTGACCCTCCCCAAAGCTGAACTACCCTGGCTCACTGGAAAGAAAACAGGAGACCCCCGGTCTTATTTCATTAACCATCCTGGCCACCATCAAAGACTCATGGTTGAGAGTGCAAAAACTTTTTCTGTGAGTTGGGTTTTCCTGGAAGATTTGTCAATCTATACCAAGGATATTAAATTTTATTTCAATGTTGGCTTCAATGTGCAGGAAATAAGATAGGAAAGAAATCAAGAGGAGAGAGATCTCTTTAATCAAAAAAAATGTAAGCAACAGGAAATATAGCAGGTTTTGTGTTGTTTGTATTGCTTGGGTTTTTTTATGTGTTTGCTTCATGTATTTTTGTTTTATTTTAATATTCTGGCTATTAAAGGGAAAAATAGAGAATTACATTAAAGTTAAGAGAATTTTAGAGACTCTTCATGAACAAGGACTGAATAATAATTGATAGGGCAATTTAAAACAATTTAGTAATAACCTGAGGGTCTAGGTCACCAGTGTCCTATAACACAAGTCACATACATAATTTTAGATTTTCGGGTAGCCATGTTTTTAAAAAGTGAAATGAAATAAGTAAAATTAATTTTAATGATATATTTTATTCAACCCAATGTAACCAAAATATTATTATTTCAACATGTAATCAATATAAAAATATTAATTAGATATTTTACATTATGTGTTCATGCTATAGACTAGTTTTCTAGGGCTGCTAAACAAAATGCCATACACTGAGTGGCTTAAACAACAGAAATGTATTCTTTCAATTTTGGAGACTGAAAGTCCCAGATCAAGGTGCCAAAGGATCGAGTTCTGGTGAGCGTTCTCTTCCTGGCTTGCAGACCACTCACTATCTCTTCCTGTGTGTTTACATGACAGAGAGAGAGAAAGAATGCATGTGAGAGCTCACTGGAGTCTCTTCTTATGAAGACATAAGTCCTATCAGAATCCCACCATTATGACCTTATCTAACCTAAATTTTTTTAAAATATTCTAAAAATTTTCCCATTGAGAGTTAGGGTTGCAACATATGAATTGGGGGTGAAGAGGATCCAATTTAATTTATAGCATACTAAGTCTTTAAAACCCAGCATATATTTTACACTTGCAGCACATCTCAGTTTGGACTAACCACATTTCAAATGCTCAGTAGTTACAAGTTGATGCTGTCTACTGTCCTGGATAATGCGGATCTCAATAAATGGTTATTAGCTTTAGCAGTCAGAGCAACATTGAAAGTGAGAACTCCAGAGCTAGAGCCAAGAACCTGGTCTTGGTAGAAGGCAGTTACCCCAGGAAAAAGCCTGGCCACTGGCCAGCGCTGCCACCGCCAGAAACCAAGATTCACCCCAGAGGCAGCAGGAGACACTGATGACACACTGCTTAGGAAAAAATAATTAGTCTTGAGAACCCAACTGTCCAAAAGTTTCTTGAAGGTTTCCTAGCCATCCAGGGCCTAATGAAACATATTTCCTCAGCTAGGAAAACAATAGCAGGATTCCTGGATGTGACTCCCTACAAGGTGTGTGCAAGCTTGCCCACCTCCTGGCTCAGTCCGCCGGAGACTCCCCTAGGACTCCAGCCACAAACATGGGCTTGGGATGGGGGCAGGTTCTCTGGTGACTTGGCTCTAGGAGGGAATTGGTATGACTGGCACTCCTCCCCAGCAAGCATAAACAATATAACAAGCACACCAAACCCAACCAGATTACATTCTGTTCACCAAAACTGCAGACAAACTGAAAACAAATAAACAAAAAAAGAAGATGAATAAGGAAATAATGACTTAAGAAAAAAAATTATTTTCACTTTTACATGGCAGCAACAAACAATAAAATAATAAATAAATAAACAACCTTCTAGAGTAAAAACTCATGTCTTTTTTAATATAAAACCACACCTGCAGCAAGAACAATACAGGCTGTACATATAACTCTCAGATTAACTGAGATAACTGTGATGGATACACCTCTGGCAACACCAAATGGGACTCTGAGTAGGCCCAGAAAATTTGGGACTCACAAAAATCCTAAAGAATCAAGAAAAAAAGTTTTATTTCATTGAGAATGTTGTCGTAGTTCATTGAACAGAAGATAAATTCTGTAGAGAACTTTCCGTTTACTTGGTAAATTTTTTTTAGAGATAGTGTCTCACTCTGTCGCCTAGGCTAGAGTGCAGTGGCGTGATCATAGCTCACAGTAGCTAGGACTACCGCATGTGCCACCATGCCCAGCTTTTTTTTTTCCTTTTAGAGACCAGGTTCTGCTATGGTGCCCAGGCTGGTCTCAAACTCCCGGCCTTCTTTCAACTTGGCCTCCCAAAGGGCTGGAATTACAGGTGTGAGCCATCATGCCCACCCCTTTGCTTGATCATTTTTAATTCTACTTGTGGAATTTTATGGGTATCCCATTCCCGTGGTTATAATAGGAGCTCTCAGAGCCTCACCCTGGCTTTGATCTGTCAGAGGTAAAATCGTGACATGGGCCTTTGGCAGCTCCAACCTCTCCTTCCTGTTCCCCTTTCATACTTCTGAGCAGGTCTCAACAGCTTTCTAGGCTGTTGAGGACTCAACAGCTTTCTAGGACTGTCCCAGAAGGACAATCCAATAGGCACATTTGTCCACAAATGTCAAAAGCTGCAGTAGAGTCTGTTATTTTGCCTGCTGTGTCCCTTCTCCTTTCTTCTGATAACAGCTGCTTGCTCTGCCTATGGTTGAGGTGGTATTGATTCCACCCCCAGAGTTCAGGGGGACCCATGACCAAGTGCCCTGAGCCACATGCTCCATCTGTGGGCCACAGTGGCCCATGAGGAAAAGGCACTAAAATAAAGGCAGCCCGGTGAGCAGGTCCTTCCAGGATTTTCCCAAGGGCCATAAGGAAAACCCGATTCTCCTTCCACTGGTGTTGTTGAGAGAACCATCTTGCAACCATTTGTGGACAAGACTGCTTAAATGAAGTGAACAGAGAGACAAACAGATTCAAGAGATAAAGAGATGTGTCTTATGACATCACTTCAGCACCTGGTTCCAATGATCCAGGTTTTTGATTAAGCCTGTTTGAACTATTTTCTGTCACTTGCCACCAACAATCTTGACAAATTGAGTATTGTACTAACTGACCCTCTTAGGAATAGACATCCTCCCCCACCACCCATGACCAACACCTCCACCACCACTACCAGAAGAGGACAGTGCAAACCACAAAGGAAGAGAACCCCAGTGAAGGTATTTCAGGCATCTTCAGAAAATTAATGACCTGATAGTTACAGACAGGAACTTTTCCCAGCATTCATATAGGTTCTAAAAACATCACATAGATAACAGCCTACACTGTCTCTGGGTAAAGCCAATTTTGCTGTTTTATCTCCTCAGTCTACTGAGTTTTCCTTTAGTTATTTGAGTCCAGAATAGAAAATATCTTAATAAGCCAGATGCCTTTCATTAGAACAGGCCAGGGCTGAGATCTCACAACCATGAGATGAACCAGCCATATGGCTTTCCTACTGAATTATCCCCGCAGTCACTGAAACTAATTGATTTCAGCCTCCCCTCTATCCAAGTATCCTTAGGACAGAGCCACCTTCCTCTAACATTTATCTGCGTATTTTATTTTCCTGCTCAAAACCCTTTGATGGAATCAGAATAATGTTTAAAGTCCTTAGCACTGTCATCCCTCTGGGAACCCTCCCTAGACAGCTCCTCTTCCCCACCACAGGATTAATACCTCTTTGGTGGATCCTGTATTTTATGCGTTAATCTTTAGTAATAGCTACTTTTGTGTCTATATTTTCTATACCTGGTTCCACATCATACATTTCTTGAGATTGGGGACTTGGTCTTATGCATCTTTAAATCCAAAATGCCCAGCAGAGAAAAAAACAAAAGTACAGACATAAAGATGGATATGGAATGCTTTGATTGTCACAAAATGGCACCATCTTACATTTCCACTGCTCTACATCCCCATCATTGTTCCTCTGTTCTAGCCATAAATGAAAGCTTCGTTGGGCTCTTTTTGGCTTTACTCAGGCCGATGTACATAATTACAATTAGCCTCTGGCCTCTGCATTCTATTATATACACTTTTTCCCACAATACAATTTGTGATTTGTAGTAACCTCAACTTCTTCATAGTATCTCTTACTCGTCATCTTCTTTTCTACATTGTGGTTTCTCCTGGTGCACATATCCCCTCGGCTTCACTTTTCAAACCTAATTGCTGAATCTCTCTTTATGTCACCATAGAGTTTCCCAGGATCAAGAACCTGACCAGTCCCATTCTTCCTTGTTTGTGCAGAGGTTCTGAGAACCTGGACACAGGTCAGCTATGGGTTGACTGCTTTCAGATCAGCTGCCCCTCTCTGGTCCAGCCACTCTGGCCAGCAGGGGCAGGGTCACATGGCACACATGTGTCTACCTAGGGTCTCCCATCATCATGAGTATATCAGTCATCCTTAACTGAGGCTGGGTTAGCTCAGGCACCTTCACATTGCCCAACATGCCCAACAGTATATGTGCCCCAAATACAATACCCATTGACTCAGTCAGATATGCCCTTCTATCCATTGTCTCCATTTGAAACCTCATCCTTTGAAAGATCCAATTCAAATACTATGTACCTTATGAAAGCTTGTTATATCTCCTAGTTGATATCAAACTCTCGTTTTTCTGCAATCTCAAACCACTTGGTGCTTTTAATTTAGTATTTATCACACTCTGTCCTAGATGGCAAGCATATGTTTATTTTTTTTTCTAGATTGTAGATTTCTTAAAGGCAAGGACCATAGCATTCAAGTTTTGTTTCCCACAGTGAACCTCATATAGAGCCTTGAAAAAAGTGATGTTCAATAAAATGTGAAATAAAATTGAATTCTAAGTGGTTATTAAATTGTAAGAACAATTTTTTTTTTTTTGAGTTGGTGTCTCACTCCTTCGCTCAGACTGGAGTGCGGTGGCCGCTCCCGGCCACCACAGCCTCGACCTGCTGGGCTCTGGCAATCCTTCCGCCTCAGCCTTCCAAGTAGCTGGAACTACAGGCGCGCGCTACCACACCCGGCTGATTTTTGTTTTATTGTAGAGATGAGGTCTCACCAAGTTGCCCAGGCAGGTCTCGAACCCGCGGGCTCAGGCAATCCACTCACCTCAGCCTCCCAAGGTGTGGGATTACAGGCTGAGCCACTGAGCCCAGCTTGTAAGAACAATTTTAGAGATGCAGTATAGTTGGCTGCTGTCCCTGACTTCTTTTCACTGAGCACAAATTGTCCCCCAAATATATCTTATTTCTATTGTGCTATGTATTCCATCGTGGGTTTCAAGTCACTCTGCTTCCTCCAGGTCTCAGTCGGTTCCTTCCCAAATCCCTCAGGTTACTCTCCTGAGACCCAGGAATAAAGACCCCACTCTCTAGGCCTCGACTTCAGGCTGTCAAGATCTCCAGGGCCTAGAGATCAGCTTTTAACTGCAGCCTTCATACTAATTTCTTTAGCAGCAAACCCCACTGAGACTCTGCTTCCAAAGTTCCCAAGTTTGGACATTTTGTTGAGAATTTTAAAAACTTATAAATGTGATTTGCCAGAGATGCAAATTTGAAAATAAAATGGACTTTTTCCTTTTGAAGAAAATGGAAAAGTGGCTTAAATTAGCTTGAAAACAAATAAATAGTTCTGTTTCTTATATGATGAAACATCTAGCACTTTGCATGACTAATTAAACAATCTGGATTTTGCTTTGAAGGCTAAGCCATTCTTAAATTCTAAATTGCTAGGCTGGAAAATAATAATCCCAATTGTTAAGAAATCTTAAAAGAGCCTCAACCATTAGACAGAGCTTTTCAAACAACAGTGTAAATGTCTGCCAGCCTTCTAGATCTAGAAATACCCAAAATTCTTGACTATTCAAGAAACTATTAACTAATTTATGGATTTCCTGGTCTTCAACTTCTTAGTCTTTCTTCATGCTTGCTTTCCCCCTTTGTGACCTTTCTGGCAAAGGCAAAGTGGAACAGAGACTGAAGGTAAAAATTTAAATAAAATGTTATTTTATTGTATTTTAAAATTTGTAGAGACAAGGTCTTGCTGTGTTGCCCAGGCTGGCCTCAAACACCAGAGCTCAAGCAATCCTCCCACCTCTGCCTCCCAAAGTTCTAGGAATATAGGCAAGAGCCACCGTGCCCAGCTAAAATTTTAAAATATACTTTGTTATAGTCATCAGTTTCATTACGGAACACCTTGGCACTTTTTCATTCAAAAGTGTTTTCCACATAGTATTTCCTGCTGTGATCATGCTCTTTCATCAGGGCACACTATTTTCTCAGCCTACTCTGCTGAATCCCTGTCTCAGTAACTCCATTTCCAATGCTCAAGTCAAGCATTGTTTGTTTTTTAAGTAAAGTGGATAAGAAAGTGATTTGAACCTAATGACTAAAAAAACGCTATCAAAAATGTATGCTCTTGTTTTCCAGGCTATAGTTACTTTGGAAAATAGATTCATTCATTTAAAGACAAAAATCCAATTGTTTGCAAAGCAAAGTTTATGCAGAAGAACGCAATGATAAGTTTAAATACCTGGAAACACCTACTTGAGTATTATTTTTTGAGACCTGCCACCTGTATATGCAGCAATTCTCAAACATTTTTTAAGGTCAGCATCCCTTTATACTCTTAACATTTAGAGAGTATCCCAAAAATCTTTTGCTTGCAGAGATTATGCCTATGGATATTTGCCATGTTAGATATTAAAATAGGAAATTTTAAATTTTGTATCTATTAAATCACTTTAAATAACTATAACAAATTCATTAGATAGTAACACAAATAACATAAATTTTATCTTTAAAAAACTCTATTTTCCAAAACCAAAGAAAATTTACAGAGAAGAGAGTTGTTGTTTTACTTTTTTTTTTTTTTTTGCAAATCTTATATGATGTACTTATTTAACATCTTGCTTAATAGAAGACAGCTGGATTTTCATATCTGTTTCTGTATTTAATCTGTTGTGACATGTTGTTTTAGTTGTCATATCTTAAGAAAATTCAGCTTCATACAGATGTGGCTGGAACAAAGAGGACCTTGCAGATGTCCTAGAAAGCACACTGAGAACTGCTGCCCTGGTGATATACCTGTGCTACTGCTCTTGTTGTGTACTTCTAGTCCAGGTTTTCATGCTCTCACTTCAGCAGAGCATTACTGATAGGCTTTGAAGCAGGCTATCTTGAATTTGAAAGCCATCTCCTGCTTTAAAAGGTGTTAAGCACAGAAGAAAGGAAAAAAAGAATGATCACACACTTCCCAAGAGAACAGCAGAACACAGAATCAACAGAGAATACATCACAACAACAAACTTGAAAACACACACATACATCAACCTAAAAGCTAAAACAAGGAAAAAACTTTATAAAAACTTTATGACAGGAATAAACAATCACATTTCAAGAATCAGCCTGAATGTGAATGGACTAAATATACCACTGAAAAGATACAGAATGGCAAACTGGATAAAAAGTCAAGACTCAATTATTTGCTACATCCAGGAAACTCAGCTCACCAAAAGGGAAGCACATAGACTCAAAGTCAGAGGATGGAAAACGAGTTTTCAGCCAAATGGAGCACAAAAGAAGGCAAGACAAAACAACCTTTAAGCTATCAAAAATGTAAAAAGAGCTCTCGGCCTTAGCACCATCTTCTTAGAAACCTCCGCGCCATGAGGGCCAAGTGGAAGAAGAAGCAAATGCGCAGGCTGAAGCGCAAAAGAAGAAAGATGAGGCAGAGGTCCAAGTAAATCTCTCACTTGTGCACCCATGGAGACCACAGAAGCAGAAACATGGAATGCCAGAGGCTCAGGACACTGGTACAAGTTGTTGGACTGCATGCTGTCTAACTTGTCTCTCCAGGAATCTAGAACTTCACACCATCTGATCATCAAGAACACCTCTGAGAGAGCCACCTTGCTCATCATACCAAAACAGTTCCCGTTGGTCCTTGGCCCTGGACCTGTGACATTCTGGACTAGTTCTGTGTTGAGTTGTGGCCGAATGTAATGAGTGTACAATAAATCATCTCTTCTGCTGTCTTAGCTGAAGCATCAAAAAAAAAAAAAAAGTAAAAAGATACAAAAGGACACTGAATAATTTTAAAAGTTTCAATCCTTCAGCAAGAAATATCTATCCTAAACATATATGCACCCGATACAGGAGCACAAGCACTTATAAAGTAACTACTAAGTAAACTAAAAAAAAGATATTGACTCTAACACTATTATAACTGGGGACTTAAATACCCACTAACAACCCTAGATAGATCATCAAGGTAAAAAATCAGCAAAGAGATCCAGAAACTCAACTTGATGATTGACTAAATGGACTTAATAGATACCTACAGAATATTCCACTCAACAGCCACAAAATATACATTCTACTCACCACCACATGGAACATACTCCAAAATCGATCACATCTTCAGCCATAAATCAAGCATAAACAAATTCCATAAGATCGAAATACTGCCATGCACCTTCACAGATCACAGTGGAATAAAAATAAATATCAACACCAACAAAATTCCCCCAAAATCCACAAAGACATGGATACTAAACAACATGATGCTGAACTGGGTCAACACTGAAATCAAAAGAGAAATTAAAAGATTCCTGGAAATAAATAAAAATGAAGAAACAGCTTACCAGAACTTCTGGGACGCCAAGAAAGCAGTTCTAAGAGGGAATTTACATCTCTACAAACACACATCAAGAAAATGGAAAGATCACAAGTTAACAACCTAACAAATCACTTAAGGGAGCTGGAAAGAGAAGACCACCGAAACCCCAACTTTTGCAGAAGAATCCAGATCACCAAAGTAAAAGCCCAAATACAGGACACAGAAGACAAAAATGTCACAGAAAAAAATCAACAAAACACAAAGCTCATTCTTTGAAAGAATAAACAAGATTGATGGACCCCCTAGCTACAATGACCAAGAAAAAAGCCCAAATAAACACAATCAGAAGTGCAAAAGATCAAATCACAACTCCCTCGAAGAAGTACAAAAGTTTATCAGAGCTTACTCTGCACACCTGTATGGAAACAAACTTGATCACCTAAATGAAATGGAGGACTTTCTTACATCACACAACCTCCACGTTTGAAACAAGAAGACATTGAGACACAAAATAGATGAATAACAACCCAGGAAATTGACTCCATCACAAGAAAACTACCTATAAAAAAAGCCTGGACTTTCCAGCAGAATTCTACAAAATGTACAAGGAGGAGCACATACCAATCCTACTGAAAGTATTCCAGGCAATTGAGAAAGATAGAATTCACCCAAATAATTTTACAAAGCTAACATCACACTGATACCCAAATCAGATAAAGTTAAAAAAAAAAAAAAAAAAAACTACAGCCCAACATCCCCAATGGACATAGATGCAAAAATTCTCAACAAGATTCTAGCAAATCAGATCCAACAACATGCTTCAAAACTTATCCACCATAACCAAGTAGTCTTTTTCCCTAGGATGCAGGACTGGTTCAACATCCACAAAACCATAAGTGCAATTAAATACATCAACAGATGTAAAAACAAGAACCACATGATTATATCATTAGATGAAGAAAAAGCTTTCGATAAAATCCAGTCTTCCTTCTTGATAAAAATCCTCAAACACCTAGGCATAGAAAGAACATACCTCAAAATAGTAAACACCATCTACAATAAACCCACAGCTAACATATTGCTAAATGGACCGAAACTGGAAACATTTCCCCTGAGAACTGGAACAAGACAAGGCTGGCCACTCTCACCCCTCTTGTTCAACATTGTGTTGAAAGTCCTAGCTCGAGCAATTCGACAAGAGATGAAAATCAGGGATATCCAAATAGGAAAAGAGGAAGTTAAGTTATCCCTCTTTGTTGATGATATGATACTATATCTCAACCGGAGAAGTGAAAGACCTTTACAATGAAAACTACAAAACACTGCTCAAAGAAATCCAAGAAGACACAAACAAATGGAAAAATATTCTATCTTCATGGACAGGAAGAATCAAATTGTTAAGATGTCCATCCTACCAAAGGCAATCTACTTATCCAACACAATACCCATTAAGTTAGCAACATCATTCTTCTCAGACCTGGAAATGACAACACAGAAATTCATATGAAAACATAAATGACTATGAATAGCCAAAACAATCCTTAGCAAAAGAAACAAAGCAGGAGGTATTACACTTACAGACTTCAAACTTTACTATAAGGCTACAATAATCAGAGCAACCTGGTATTGGTACAAGAATAGGCATACAGACCAATGGAACAGGATACAGATTCCGGAAGCAAAACCTCAATTCTCAACCAACTCATCTTCAACAAAGTCTCCACCAACAACCACTGCGGAGAGAAAAATTTATTCAGTAAATGGTGCTGAGAAAACTGGCTGATCACATGCAGAAGATTGAAATAGGACCCCTACCTATCACCATACACAAAAATCAACTCTAAACGGATCAAAGATCTAAATGTAAAACCTCAAACTATAAGAATCTTAGAAAATGCAGAAGACACCCTTATGGAAATTGGAATTGGCAACCAATTCTTGATCAAAACACCAAGTGCCCATGCCATAAGAGATAAGATAGACAAGTGGGACCTCATTAAACTGAAAAGCTTCTGCAAAGCAAAAGAAACCATCAAGAGAGCATGGAGATAGCCCCTTTTTTCCAAATGGGAAAAAATATTTGCCAACTGTATATCTGGCAAAGGCCTAACATCCAGGATCTACAAGGAACTGAATGTGCTGAAAGGAAAAAAACAAACAGCCCCATTAAAAAGTGGGCAAAAGGCATGAGCAGATACTTTTCAAGAGAAGATATACGGGCAGCCAACAGACACATGAAAATGTACTAAGCCTCACTCATCATCAGAGAAATGCAAATCATAACCACATCAACATGCCACCTAACCCCAGTAAGAATGGCCATCATTAATAAAACAACAACAGATGTTGGCAAGGATATGGAGAAAAAGGTATTCTTCTACACCACTGATGGGAACGCAGTACAACCTCTTTGGAAAACAGTGTGACAATTTCTTAAAGAACTAGACATTGACCTTCCATATGACCCAGCAATTCCCCTACTGGGAATATACCCGAAGGAACTCAAATCATTCTACAAAAAAGATACCTGCACATGTATGTTTGTTGCAGTTCTATTCACAATAGCAAAAACATGGAACCAACCATGCAGCCCATAGAAACTGGACTGGATTTTTAAAATGTGGTACATATACACAATGGAATATTACACAGCCATAAAGAAGGACAAACATATGGACTTTGCAGAAACTTGGATGGATTTAGAGTCCTATCGTACTCAGTGATCTATCACAGAAACAAAGAACAGAGTACCACATGTTCCCACTCATAAGTGGACCCTGAACATTTACCATAATACTATAAGAACGGGATTGGCAGTAGCAGGGCACTGCCGGGGGGAGGAGGGGGCACAACATCAATAAGGGTACCTGATCTCAAAGCAGGTAAAATGGGGACAAAAGGGAGGCCCAAACTTTACCTGTACAATGACCACTTGTATACCTAATCCTGAATTGTACCCCACATCTTTAAAATTAATATATATATAAAACCTAAAAAGAATAATAAGAAAAGAAAGCCATCTCTATCACGCCTGGCTATGTGCTCTTGGATACGATACTTCATCTATGAGATGTCAGTAGAGTTGTTGGAAGGATTTAAGAATGCCTGACCATGCATAGGTGATAGAGTACACCCTTTTTAAATGCTAATTTTCTTCCTTTAGCGCTTCCCTCTTTGGGTGATTAATTTTATATGTTAATGTGACTAGACCACAGGATGCCCAGAATCTGGTTAAACATTATTCTGGGTGTATCTGTGAGGATGTTCCTGGAAGAGTTTAACATTTGAACTGGTGGACAGAGCAAAGCAGTTAGCTCTCCCCAGTATGGGTGGCTTTTGTCCAATCCATGAGGGCACAGATAGATCAAAAATGCAGAGAAAGGAGGAATTCTCTCTCTCTGCTAGACTGCTTAAGCTGAGACATTGGTCTTCTCCTGCCCTTAGTCTGAAATGTAAACCATCAACACTCCTGGTCCTCAGGCCTTCAGGCTTGGACTGGAATTACATTGCTGGCTTTCCTGCGTCTCCAGCTTGCAAACAGCAGATGGTGGGACTTCTCAACATTCTGTGAGCCTAACTCATAACAAACCTCCTTCTAGAGATAGATAGATAGATAGATAGATAGATAGATAGATAGATAGATAGATAGATAGATAGATAGATAGAGTATGGATCCTATTGGTTCTATTTCTCTGCAGAACCCTGACTAATACACCTTTTCTTTGCCTTCTTTCCTCTGCTAATGTTCTGATCACTAACAAAACATGAGTCTTGCCATGGGCATTTGCTTATAGCAGGGATTTGTGGTTTGCTGTCCACTATCCATGCCCTCCCCTTATGGTTACAGAACCTTGTTTCAATTGGGTGATTTGGGTGACATTGTCTCCAGGGTTGGGCTCTGTTTCAGCACTAGACCATGATAGTCTTACTTTAGTCAAGGTAAGCCATCTGCCTGGCAAAATGATTCATTCAAGGATAACATGAACTCAGCCGAAGAAAAGTGACCACTCTTCTTCTGGACTTTATAATGGGAGGATATATGGAGTAGGTTGCTGCAGCCATCTTGCCCTGTGAAAGGAGTCAGATGGTGAAAGCAGCTGGCACCCACAGAAAGCACAGCCAAGGAAGGAAGCCTCTAGACCTTGTTAGAAGTTTAAAGCAAGCTGTACCCAAAACCAAAACTTCCACGGGCTTCCAGCTATATGAGCCAATACACTCTGTTTCTGTTAAGCCTGTTTTGGAGTGGGTTTTCTGTAACTTTCATTATGCAGAATCCTAACTGATACACTTTCCAATAAGAAATTCTTTCAGATTGCTTCGGCAGCATTTCCTAAACTTAGAGCCTCAATGAGAAAATTTGAGCTAGGGATGTGGTAGTCAGCCAGTCACTACCAACACCCCCACATAAAAAAGGCCATGACATGCAGTAGGGAGAATCCTGTCCTAGCGACGTTGTTTGAGCTGCTAAATTCATCTACATCTGCTGCCCTACACTCCTTCGTTTTGTAACCTAATAAATTACTTTTATGCATAAGCTGATTTCAGTTCATTTTCCTGTCACTTGTAACCAAACAATTCCTAACCAAGACACTGGCAATGCTGGGAACTCTCGTGTGGTAGCAGATGATTTGCACAACCACCTCAAGCACTGTGTAAAAATACCCTGAATTGTTGTCTTAAAAATCTTAATATTTGACTTTACCATGGGTAGTTTACCTACAGAAATGTTTTTTGCTGAGCCTGACTTAATACAAAACCGATTACCCTTCCTTCTATATGTGCCCTGGCTGTTATCATACTACATCACAGGCATGGAGCCTGATGATTTTGCAGACTCTAATACATGCGCTGATATACTTTGCCCCTTTTCCAATTTTCTAGCAAGTCCCCTAAGAATTTCTTTTTCAAATGAGTGGAATTTTCTGAAAGAAATGTGTTCTCTCAGCCCCACTGTACGCGAGGATGCATTTGGAAAATTCTGATGCATAGAAGGTATTTCTGAAACTTGTAATCTACCAAGAGAAAATATTCTACCACATTTCAGCTAAGCTACTTCCCCAGGGCCAGGATCAACTAAATGCAGAGAATTGCCACTTTACATTTCCAACTTAAACGATTCTGCTTGGTCCTCAGCTTTAAGCATGTTTCCGGAAAATAAAGACGAAAGAAGCTCCTTGGGAGCTCCTTCTAGCTCTCCCTGGTGTGGACAGACTCCTGGCTTCAACAGAAACCCAGTTTATAGAAGTGGAAATGGAGCTAACCCTAGTAATAGCAAATTGGGCCACAGAGATAAATTAAGATTGAACTGGACATTGTGTCTGAAATTTTTTACTTGGCCCACACTTACCAGATAATTGTCAGTTTCCTGTATCCTTTTGTACTAGGATTTCTCAGGCCCCCCACACCACTCTCTCCATCTCTGACTTACCACCCTTCTACCAACTGTGGGGGGTTTCTGGTTTTGTAGGGCCTGAAGTTTGCACCATTTGAGGTCTCTCTTTCCAAATACAAAAGTAAAAACAAAGTTTGGGAAGTGCCCTATACAAGTGAGGCACCCTGACATTTAAGTTTCATTAGCTCCATGGAAAATCCAATGCTGCCCCTATCCAAGAAAGGCTGGGAACCTAAGGCACAGAGGACTTACTCATGTAGGTACTTCATATATGCCTGGGATTACCAAGAAATAGAACTTTCTCTACACTCCAACAAGTTTCTTTCTGTTCTATCTTGGCTTTTGCATAGAAGAGAAGACGACTCTGCTTCTCTTAAAAACCAACAATTAGAAAATTCTCAAAACTTGCAGCAAAAGTAAAGCGATTTTAGAATATTCTACACTAAAGAAATATTAACAACTAGATTATCAAAACTTCCCATTTTCTTGAAAAAGAAACAAAGCTAAAAATGGCCAAAGGTTGTTTAACTCGCAGAACATCTAGTCTAGAGGACTTAGAACTCAGGACTTTTCTTTAGACACATGCAGGAGTCAGAGCCCACACACACACATCCCCCATCTTCTATATCCATCAAGATCCAGCCTGATTTCCAAAAATGACAATGAAAGAGTAACTGTTACTTACACTTCTTGAGGAAATGATTTCTGCAAAGCCGCCCTTTGAGAGAGAAATAAGAGAAATAAGAAGTATTACAACTAGTTGAATATCAGCCTAGCCATTTGCTAGCTGAGTAAAGTTAGTATCAGTTGCTTAATCATATTGATTTATTTGGGTCTCCATCTGTGAAATAAAAATGATGTATCTGGCCATTGCTTTGCTAGTCTCCTTGAGCAACAGTCACCATGTTTCCTAGTTTTTGCCACCTCTTACCTTAGGGAGGTTAATCAATCTCTCTCTCTCTCTCTAATTTACTTTCTAAATAAATCACATTTTCCAACCCCCTCCCCCCCAAAAAATGATATACCTGCTTGTCAAGGTTGCACTTTAGAATGTCAAACATTTTCTGTAGTACTTCCCACTCAAAATGCAGATCATGCACATGGACCTACCTCAGGTCTCTCTCAAGGACCCCTGAATAAAAACGTAGAGGTGCAAAAAGGAATCCATCATAAAGTGAAGCAAAAAGGGTGTCACCAATAGACAAGAGGTTTCAACCAATATCAACACATTTCTGGAACATGGAACATGAATAGGGACAGCTAGACAGAAGAAAGAGGTCCAGGAAGCTGCTAACTTTAAGGGAAGAGAAAATGACTAGGATGAAGTCTACCCAAAAAAACCTCAAGCCCTAAAGAGGGCTCTGGGCTCAAAATCAGCAGATTCTACCCATGAAGGAGAGGTGGGGGATTAATGGGATATCGCTAAACTGCACACGCACATCAGCCAAATCTCCAAACTCCCTCCTCTTCCCACTCTCATTTTCAGAGAGCTAGCTTTCTTTGGAACATTTCCTTCGGAAAATATCAGCACTTGTGCAAAACCACTGAACCAATTGCCTGAGGAAAGCTAATGCTTCTACTGTGGGAATTGACTAACGCCCTTGAGTAAAACCTTCCTTTAAGTGCAGTATACCACCTTTCCAATGGGAAGCCATGGCACGTCCACATGATGAAGCAAACCCAGACCAACTGCCCAAAGCTTTTTCCTCAAATACAAATTTACAACCAAGGACCACAAGGTCTAGAAAGGATATATAGTAGGACACACACACATACACACACAAAAAACTAGATAGCTAAGAAAAATAACTAATAACTTATCCAGAAGAAACAGAAAATTTCAAAAGCAGAAATGATACTTTTGAGACAATTAAATTTTTATAAAAAGGGATTAAGAAGCTATTGCATCTGTAAAATAAAGATAAGAAGCTGTGAAAAAGGAATCAATTTTTAAGGATTGAAAGTATAGTTGCCTAGAAAAAGAGAAATTTAAGATTTCTAAAATAAAGTTGAGGAACTCTCTCAGGATGTACACATGATAAGACAAATAAGATAAGAGGTTAGAAAGTACTTCAGGAAATCTAACATTTGACTAATAAAATTCTGAAAAACCTACCGATGAGAGAACAGAAAAGAGAAATATTTTAATAGATCCTGTCAGGGAGAAGGAATAAAGAAAGGAAGCAAAGGAGAAGAAGTTCACTATATTGAGTATCTTAGGTATTAAGCTCTTAGATGCCATTTAGATTGCTACCATAGGCACATATTACAGTTGACTCTTAAACAATGTGGGAGTTAGGGGCACTAATCCCCCACACAACCAAATATACACCTGTAACTTTTGACTCCCCCAAATTTAACTACTTAATAGCCCAAAGTTGACCAGAAGGCTTACAGAAACAGTTGATTAACATGTGTTTTCTATATGTATTATACATATACTATATTCTTATTATATATTATAGATATACTGTATATTATATACTATATTCTTACCATAAAGTAAGTTAGAGAAAAAAGTGTTAAGAAAATCGTAATAAAGAGAAAGTATATTTACTCTCCATTAAGTGAAAGTGGATCATCATAAAGGCCTTCATTGTCTTCTTGTTTAGTAGGCTGAGGAGGAGGAAAAGGAGAGGTTGGTCTTGTTATCTCGGGGGGCCGATGTAGAAGAAAATCCACACATAAAAGGAGACTCACAGTTCAAACCTGGGTTGTTCAAGGGTCAGCTGTACTTTGACACAGGTACACAGTACATTCCCAATAACTGAAATATATTGTTTGTACATTTTCCCTCTCAAAAGATGTTAGGATCACTAACATTAAGATGCCTCTTGGAGGCTTGGAATTCCCATCATCACAAGGGTACTTGCACAATGAACATTTGTATAACTAACCCTGAATTGTACCCCACATATTCAAAATAAATAAATAAATAATCGTCATCATCTTTGTCAGTCTCCCACCCTTTTCCCAAATAAACATATACTCAAGTCAAATTATCCTGAAAGCAACTTTAAGACAAACCCTCAATTTCTCACTCCCATTTATAATTATATTGCCTTCCCATGATCCTTGCACATGGAAATTGTGGAATCATCTGTGCCCCAGCTTCCTAGATGGCTTCAGTTCCTTTGATCCAGCTGTTCAAGGGGCACTTACTAGGCTTCTTATTCTCCACTCAAACTCAACCACCTCAAACAGTTTATCTGAGTTGTTTTCAATTTCCCTCTACTCATACAAAGCCAATAGACAAATATTCCTTAATCAGAAGCCAACTCCCTCTACCAAGGTCTTAATTATACCAAGAGTTTCCTCTCTTCATGGTTTATTTTATGCTAGGCACTTTCTGTGTGTTTGCCCTAATCACCACTGCCTTGCAGACAGGCATTATTTTATCCCCAACTTAAAAATAATAAAACTGAGGCTTCAGGGAGTTAAATAATTTGTCCAGGGACAATAAGTAAGTGAGAAGCAAGAATTTTTGCCCAAGGTTATTTATCTGACTTCAAAGTCCATGCTTTTTGCATTCACCACGGTATTAGCCTTATGTTTGTGTTATATTTCATAAATAAATTTATTTATTAATCCAATATTTTTGTTTCAACAGCTCTAAGATATGAGTTATCGACCCCATTTTACAGGTGAGAATACTGACCCACAGAAGTTAATGATTTGCTGTTGATCACATGATAAATTCAGTGCTCATTGATTCTTACAACCACAAGCACCTATTTTTAATGTCACTTTTCTGCTCAGTTTTCATCATTTGACAAACATTGTACCTTAGGGTATATCAGGTGTCACTACAACTGTGACTTAGGTTTTTTTGTCAAGTGTTTCATGCCCAAAACCTTCATTCTACCACTCAACACCATCCTGAATTTAGCCACAACACACACCCTTCACCCCTGCCAGGCCATGCACCCATACTTGCTATGCTTGTCCTCATCTTTAAACCTGTGCCTGGGCTCTACCCCTTTCTGGAATAACCTGTTTCTTCTCTCTTTCTGCCCAAATTGTCTCCATTATTTCAACACCCATCTCATATCCAGAGTGAGCATCTATGTCTCTTATCCCTGATGGCCCACAGTATATATTTTTCTTCCCTACATGTTGGGCATTTATGGTTTTCAATCGGACCTCTTCTTTATGTTTACTTATTCCCCATGAAGGCTTTGTGCTTTCAAACCTGTATAAGCTTTGCAAAATCAAGGATAAAAACATTTTTTATACCTTCCCCGAGCCTAGTACTTTGCACCTACAAGGTGCATACCTCCTAGAAAATGCTGACCAAACCCTTGAGGAACTGAATTTATAGTTTTTGAGTTGTTTGTCCCCAAGTCAAGCATCTCTCTTCCCCTATTATTCAACTTCTCTTGAAAGCTTGCCAGGTCCTCGTGACTTTCCTTTGAGTCATTTGCTTCTCTCCCCCACATTTTCCGGGCATATTTTTTCCACTGGCCTGGTGTTCTGATATGCCCCGTGCATATTCTTCATTTGTCTTTTCTGCTCTTTCACAAAGCAAAATGTGAAATGATCCATGCTTTCATTGGCAAAGTTCAATCTTGGGTTTTTTTCCCCCTCCTAACTAAACCATTCATGTGGAGGAAGCTTTTGATCCAGGATTCAGATATTCAGTCACATTTTACATAACCAGAGACCATGCTAGGTGGTTATGTAAACTCTGGTTTTGACTTGAATAGCCAGACAACAGTCTTTACAATTTAGGTTAAAGCATGTTGTCAGCTTCCATTCATTGCTGACAGTCTGAGTGTCAACGTTATTCCACAATAGTGCTGTCAAAGAGACTCATGGGTGTGTCACGGGAGAATATTTGAAGACAAAAAAAAATATTTTCTAGAACTTTCTCTTGTAAGAAAGGTGTTGTTTTCATATAAAAATGCCTAAGAAGAGATCAAGTTTGCTCATATTATAGGTAGAAAAGTTTGAACAATAGCTAAAAAAAGAGAAAACATAGACAAAGCATCCCACTGCAAAGCAAGGTCAACATTCAGCGAAAGTGCCTTCATTTATATTAAAATGACCAGATGAGTAGCCACATCTTTGGACACTGATGAAATAAGTAAATTTTCACTGTTATAAATAACCTTTCGCTTTGGCAAGTACTGCTTTCCAACATATATTCACTATCACTTGCCAGTGAAAATTCAGAAATATTTCTGGAAGGAAATGACAGCTTAGACAGAGAAGCACAGAGAAAATGAGGAGCCAAAACACAAACTATCCCAAGTAATATTGGTGGGCCACTGCAAATTTCTTACAAAATTTCCTGTCTTTAGTTTCTGGATTCTTCAACTTGCCTTGTCCCTAGAGTTTTGCTCTTTAATATTATACTTGGGGTCCTCTAAAAAACTTGATGCACATGCTGACTAACTTGACCTCTTGTCAACAGGCTTCTACGTGAAACAGCTGGCCCATCTGCCTTTCTCCTAGAACCCTACAAACATCACATGCAACAGTTCTGTGCCATGGGACTGGACCACTAGATTAAACCACCATGAAGGAGGCATGCCACATGGTTTTTATCCTAATCTGACCTTGTAGAGGTCAGTGTAGCCTCAATCAGAGTTTACCTATGCTGGGGACAACATTTGCCCAGTGATTCGTGAAAGGAACCTATATTTTTTGTACTTGGAAAGGGCTAAGGCTAAGTAAACTGCCATCCCAAAAATTCTGCCTGTGATGTGGAATTCTGAGACATCTTTCAGCCTGATTAATGGAGTGAGTTCACTCATACTTCCTGGTTAGTCACCTTAGTCAGCAAAAGTTATCTTCCAAAATTAAAGAATGCCACTTCCTATAGCATCATTGAAAAGATTTTAAAAGCTAACAATACAGAATGATGTTAATAATCTTCCCCTCTGAAGTAATTTTAAAAACTAACTTTAAAAGCAATGGCAACATTAGCAAAGCAAAAGACGGACAGATTTGACAACAGAATATTTCAACTTTTTAATATAAAGCTAAAAAACAGTTATAATTTCACAAATGAGAAAAAAACATGTGGGTCTACTATGTCAGAAAGATATCTAATAATTCTACCATATGAAGAGTTTATACGAGTCAATAAGAACAATGCTAAGGCACCAATAAGTAGGTTAAGGATAGAAATAATGTTACAAAAGAGACAGTTTGGCAAAAGTAAGCATAAAAATTATTAACATCACAAACTATTCGAGAAATTTAAATTCAAAATATAAGCCATTTTCTCTTATCACATACCTTTTTAAAATAATAATGCTTAGAGTTTGCTAAAACAGGGGATGCCATGTATTTCGACCTGAAAACATCTTCTATCTGTTTTGGGAAGAATTTCAGCAGAAATTATCAAGGATCTAGGAATTTTACTTCTGAGAATTTATCTCAAGGAAATAAGTTGTAGTTGGGGGGGATTATCTGCACACATGTTTAGCAAAGTGTTCTTTGAAGGATGGACAAATTGTATAATTTAAAGTATTTTTCTGATTGTTAAAAAGTTAAGAATAGTTAACACTTTTGTAGCACTTACTCTGTGCCTGAGACTGTCCTAAAAGTTTATGTAATTAAATCATTTATCCTCATAGAAATCCTGTTAGGTGGATGTACTGTTATTATCCAGTTTTACAGATGAGGAAACTAAGGCACAGAGGTTCCATAACTTGCCCAGTAAGTGGTAGGGCCAAAACTGGGCACCGGGAACTGTTAATGTATGTGCCCTCTCTCACTGCACAACATTCTTGTTGTAAGGAACTTGAAAAATACAGGAAAACATTTTTTAAAAATGTAAATATACTCATAATAATCAGAGATCATCAGTAGTAAGTTCCTTTCTATCATTTTGATATACATGCATAAAATCCCGTTATATAATTCCATCTCATACTATATTTATTCAACAAAATATTGTGAGAATTTTTCCATTCTCTTTCACAGTTTAATTACTTTATTAGCGATATGTTAAACATCTTTATAATCTCTGTTTGAACTTATTCCTGAAAAAGTTAGAAGTTCAGTATGATATGTAAAACCAAGCAATACATAAATAAAAATATTGGAAGAAAATAAACTGCTAACATGATGAATTTTTAGTAGTGGGTCTTTGTTTTTGGTTTTGGTTTTTTTGGTAGAGGAGTAGTATTTTCCAATTTTTTGATAGTTAGCAATCACTATTATTTTAACCAGAAAAAAAAAAGTAATAAACTTGAAGAAGGGAGAAGAGAAGGAAAAAAAGGTACTCTAAGAGAACCCAAAAAAGGATAGAAAAAACCAAACCTTCCATACAGGGTTCCACTTTGCTATACTGTATGAGAGCTTCCCTAAGAAACCGCTTCTCACACTTGACTATGTTGCTCCAGAGAGTAGGGGAGGCACCAGACAATGTCTTCCTCAGCTTTTCTGGTTCTCACCCCAGATGACCTGGACCTTATAATCACAGACCAGAGGGGCCTATGGGACCCCAGAACGCAAGAGGGATAAACTTGAGTTCCAAGACTTGGAGGCTCTTAATTCCTGGCTGAGGGCAGTTGGACTAGCAGCTGGAGGGCAGCCTCGTTGCCCTGCCTCACTGACCTGGTTGGGTTGGAGGGTGTAGGGGTAAGAGCTGCTGATGCACACAGACCAGCAAGCTGTCAGCCACTCAGCTGCAAAAAAACAGAGAAAGATCCAGGCAGGCTGGTTAACGCGACTGTACAAAGAGAGTCACTTTAGCCATTCCAGTTAGTTTTTCAATTTTTTTTTTCCCAGAATGTGTTTACCTACTCAGGGTATTATTGCCCCTTTGGGAGATGAGGATCACAGACCTTTATCATTATAACCCCAAGCATCGTTTTAAACACTTTACTGTTGAACTCAAAGCATTTCTCCAAAAATCATGACGCTCCTCAAAGGGAAGGAAGAGAATTAAAAACAGAAATTTTAATCACCACGTTACTGGGCATGGCACTGTGGCTGCACATTGGAATCACCTGATAAACTTTACAAATACCGATACATGGGGTGGGGGCGTGGTGGAGGGGCGTGTTAAAAAGCACAGGGATTCTAATGTGTAGCCAAAGTTGAGACTCTCCAGGCAAAAATGATGAGTTACAGCAACTGAGACAAAGATCATTAAATCCAAATGAAGAGTCTGAGAAATAGGCCTGGGACCTCTGGTGGAGCTGGAATATCTATAATTGTATAATTCAATTCAAGGGTCTAGGACCTTTCCGTCACTTCACCCTGCATTATCTTCATTTTGCATCTCTATGAACAATCACTTCTTCATTTTCAAAGGCAGCAAAGAAAGGGTTAAAATATCTTGCCCAATGTCCCCTCACTAATACAGGATGAGGCACAGATAGATTGAATAATAAAATGTGAGCCTAAGGCCATAAGCCACAGCCCTAACATCCTTACTATTAATAGAACACTGTTTACATTGAAGTGGAAGAGGTTTTTAATGGAATTGGTGTATGTGCAGACTAGTGTTAAATCAGTGGAAGATTGAGAAAATATTAGGCAGAAATTTGTTGCTACTCTCATTATTAATTTATAATGAGTCTTAATACAGCAACAAATGAAAACATCTTTGACTGCCTGTTAAGCCAATAGAAACAACGAGAAAATCAGTATAGTAAACACCATTTTAGAGACAATTACTAGACGTGGATTTAGTACTGAAAATTCTATCAGAAATGAACCCAAACAAAAACTCTATCTTTAACAAAGTATATGGTCTGATGTTAAAAGTATTGTTAGATCAAAAAGAAAGTTATAATGATGTAAATATGAGATGGTTATCAGTGAATAAATAGAAAGCAATTGATTCAGTGATTTAAAGCTTAATTAGCAATTTATTTTATTTACAATTTTATAAATAGAAAAGAAAAAAACTACATGAGAAGAAACAAGAATGGAGAATTTGGTGACTTAGATGCCTATTTACATGGGGAAATGTTTCAGATCCTCTTGGATGATAAAACGTCTGTTGAAAGAAACATAAAAGGGAGATGATGAGAAACTTAATAAACCCAAATTACAGAATGTGTTTCTTCCCATACTACAATTTCATTGTGATTACATACCCTAGATAAAGAAAGATAAAGAAATACAATAGAAAAAGTTTAGAAAAAGTTTAGTCCTCTTGCTGAAAAATATCTTGTAAATGGGCAGTAACATTTATTTTTAAGTGGTTGCCTTCCTTTGCGTGCATTCATATTTTGTTAACATAAAAGAACAGACATGTACAGCTAAGGAAACAAACAGATATAATTAGAGTGGTAACTAGAATCGGGAGTGAGTGGGCAGAGAACAACTGTGGAGTGGGCTTGTTCTATCCTCTGTTCACAAAACTATAGTTAAGCAACAGGTTGAGAGAAGAAAACTCTTGTTCTGCAGCTGGAGACAAGTTCAACAGGTTTATGGACCGAAGAGTGAACTCACGGAAATGCCAATCTATCCACAGTCAACTATTAGTAAAATAGAGTAGATGACAGATCTGGAAGGACCCACTGAAAGCCTGGTTGAAATATTTAGTTGCAAAAGAACATCAACAGAACAATACAGCTGGGGGATAATGAGCCTTGGTCCTTCCCCCAAATAGGCCCACTGAGTAAATCTCAGAAATGATGCCGGTGTAAAACTAAGGGAGCATGCTGATCAGCCAGTTGAGTCTTCCTCCCGGGTCAGGATCACCACAAAATGGAGCCTTCCCACAGCTGCTTGGACCAGCTTGTGGCACATTGTTGTGTCTGTTAAATATAATTAAGAACTGCTTGCTCTAGGGGAAATGAAGGATTTGATTAAGGGGGAGTGTTTCTTCTCCCTTTCTTCTTTCTTGTTTTTGTTCAACCTTATCCAAATTTTTTAAGCTGTTTTTTAAATCCTGTCACGTTCTGGGGCAATTTTCACTTTTTGTTATAGGCAACCAAATGCTAAAGGCACGTATTTATGGGGTGTGTGTGTGTGTGTGTGTGTGTGTGTGTGCGCGCGCGCGCGCGCACACGTGCATGGGCACACTTTAAAATGAAATAAAGGAGGTTTGGAGAAGGAAACACATCTCAAATTCGTTTATTTTAGACGCCCAAAAAAAAAAAAAATTCATAAAACCTAAAACTGACTGAAGCAGATTATGAAGAACTCCAAAGCAAATGCCAAGCGGCGTGTTCCCCAGGCTCGGAATGGCATTTGCACTCTGAAGCTATAATTTCTTTGTTAACAAGTAAATCCTCCCAGTTTTCTGTGGCTTCTGATGTGTTGCTATTATATACCACTATGGAACGACCGCAGAGGGTGGGCTGGGGAGGGAGGGAACATGACACCAGCCATCAATTTTTCACAAACCACAAGTTCTAAAAGAGCACAGGATTTATGGGCAAACAAGTCCAGAGAGCCTCAGCCAAGGAGAGAAAAAAATCGTAGGGTTGGCATGACGATGAACATTTCAGAACTAAAGAAGAAGAGAAAGATGGCACAACAAAATGGGTCCTTCCTGCAGGCAAATGATTCTAATTGTCATCAAACCTGATTTTGAGGGCATTTTACAGCTCTTTTTTTTTTCTTCTCCTTTAAAAAATCAATACCTGGAGAAGGCATAGAGTCAATTACCTTCCCAGTGAGGACATGTGTATTGACTTGATTCTTAGAGGGGTTCAACTGTGTATCTGAGAGATCTGCTGTGTGGAATGTATAGGGCCTTGAAGACAGTAGGCAGTCAGTAAATGTGAGTGCATCGAATTAGTGACATTCTAGATAACTGAAGTTAAACAGCACCGTCCCTTTTCTTCTCCTCTGTTGTCTCATCAATTATCAAATACCAACCAGTCATGGTGGCTCCACCTGTAATCCCAGCAATTTGGGAGGTAAAGGCGAGAGGATTGCCTGAGCCCAGGGGTTCAAGACCAGTCTGGGCAACTTGGTGAGCCCTCGTCTCTACAGTAAATAAATAAATAAATAATAGCCAGTCATGGTGGTGCGTGCCTGTAGTGCCAGCTACTTGGAGGGCTGAGGCCAAGGATTGATTGCCTGAGCCCAGCAGGTCGAGGCTGCTGTGGCCACGAGCGTGTCACTGCACTCCAGCCTGGGCGACAGAGTGAGACTCCAACTCAAAAAAAAAAAAAAAAAGTATCAAATAGCCTTGGTATATCCTCCAAGATGTTTTTTAATCAATTGTCTTTCCCATTCTCAGAACTGCATCCTTTCCAACAATTAGCATGCAATGCCTTAAATATCACAATACATGCTGAGCCAGTCTCCTGTTCTAGCTTATTAAATTACATTTCCTAAGAATTTATCAACTCGAAAGCTTTTAATCACTTTATTTTCTTTGATTTTTGTGTGTTTGTTTTGTTTTGTTTTTAGAGACAGGGTCTCACTCTGTCACCAGGCTGGAATGCAGTGACTATAGCTCACTGCAGTCTTGAACTCCTGGACTGAAGCCATCCTCCCACCTCAGCCTTCCAAGTAGCTGGTAATTTTTTGGACACAGGATCTTGCTATGTTACCCAGGCTGGTCTCAAACTCCTGGTCTCAAGTGATCCTCCCACTTCAGCCTCCCAAAGTGCTGGGATTGCAGGCCTGAGCCACGGCACCCAGCTTCAATCACTTTCTAGTCCCTTTGAGATAAAACTCAAATCTCTTTGCTGACGTTTCAGGTTCATCACAATTCAGTCTCTCCTTGCCTCTCCAAATTTTCAACAAATCTCAAAAGGAAGTCTATACTGGCATCAAGTCAATGTCCTTTCTGGCCTTTGTAGCAACCTGTGCCGTTCTGCCACTATAGCTTTGTTATTTTTTCTGTTCACCCACCCCACCCAGAATGGTTCTCATACTCCCTCCTTCCATTCTTCTATGCTTCAAGGTGAAGTTTCACCTTTTTCATGAACCTGACACTTCTCTTTGTCCTGAGGGAGACTCTCAGTGTTCCAGGGTCTCAGTACTTTGTTTCACTATCACCAACCATTCCAGGCTATTAGTAGGCCTTCCTCTCTCAAACCTTGCCTTGCCATCTTGATCTACTCTCCATTTATTCGTTAATCCGTGCCTTCATTCAGCAGTCACATACTGACTACCTATTCTGTGCCGGGTACCATTCAAGAACTCATGTACAGAAGATAAATGAGAAAGAATCAATTGTCAAGACTTTTGAAATCAAAGTGTAGAAAATTATAAGGCATATTATTATTTAGTTCAATAAAATATATTTACATTATGCATATGGTCCTTGTGATTGTCAGAATCTGGAGTTCCCTGAGGCCAGAGACTACCAGGACTTCCTTTGTGGTCTCTATTAAGCTTACTGAGCATGTAACTAGGTTTTTAAAAAATACTTACTTAGTGTCATTAAATGTTTCAATAGCAGATTCATACTCAAACATTGTCTCAGTGTTTTCTTCATTCTGCCAGGAAAAATATTCAGGTCTAAAAATATTATATAGAATACCTCAAGAAAAAAATGAGTTGGCTAAGAGATGGGGTGAGAATACTCTTCTGCGTACACATTTCTGTACTTTTGAATTTCATGCCATGTGAAGGAATAATACTAATCGAAAAATTAAACTAAATGATATATTCAATACAGTTTCAATGAATCAATGAGTACAAAACTGTAGGCGTCAAATTTTTCTTTTTCTTTTGTCCTCTTGAGGATAAAACAATAACTTAGATTATCTTTGCTGTAGATACAAATGAAAAAAAATTATAGGAAAAATGTGGGAGAATGCACCGTGATATTTCAAAATAATTCTTGCTCCCTCTTTCTGATGGATGTGTACTTTTCTTCCTGCATTTTCTTCTAGCCTCGTTTTAAGTTTGAGGTCAGAAAAAAAGAGAAACAAAACTCAGGCTTGTCATCAGCAACCTCTGGCTTGACTGGCCCAGATGCTTTCTTGCCCGACATGACCAACAGCAGTCTGTGGGGGGCCCTGGAAGTCTTCCGGCCTTTGCCAAGGTCGCCTGCCCTACACCTGTGACAGAACTCAGCACAGTCAGCCTGAACTATCAGCTGAACCCTTCTCTTTGCCACTTTCCTGCTCTGTGGATCTGTTACCCACTTTTTTTTTTAGTTGAAATCTCACTCCAACACCCAGGCTGGAGTGCAGTGGCACATTCATGACTCACTGCAGCCTCGGCCTCCTGAGCTCAGGTGATCCTCTCATCTCAGCCTCCCAGTAGTTGGACTACAGGCGTTTGCCACCATGCCTGGCTAATTATTTTATTTTATTGTTGAAACAAGGTCTCACTATGTTGCCTAGGTTGGTATTGAACTCCTGGGCTCAAGCAATTTTCTCACCTTGGCCTCTCAAAGTGCTGGGATTATGGGTGTGAGCCACCACACCCAGCCTGTTCCCCTTTTTATCCCGTGAAAAAGCGGCTGCTTTTAAGGTGCTGACATTGATAGTAAGAGGGTCAACTGACAAGCCCTTAGGTTAATGATGTGAGAAGGATAACACCCTGCTACCTATACACACCCAATAGCTGGTAATCTTACTTTGTCAAGATACAAAAACATTTTTCAATGAGTGTTCTCTGTGTAACAAATATCACAGAATGGAAAATTGGTCCATGGAAATTTTTTTAACTAAGCACCATGTATTTGAATTATATTGAGCTCAGCACCACACTCCCAGAGTTGTTCATGAAAATTAAGAATGATCCAAACTATTGAACATCTATTAGTTGTCTGTTTCTCTCCCCACCCCCTTGTGCAAATCATATTCAACCCGTTTGTGATAATGTTCTCACTGGCATGCCTGGAAACTATTAAAAACAGATGTCCAGACCACACTGCAGACATCTGGGGATGGAGTAACTCGGGTCGAGTCATAAACATGTCTCTCTGTGTGGAGGATAAGCTCCCTTCAGGTGTCTTTCTTGGTCTTCTTAGAATATCAAATATATAACTTCCAAATGATAAACTAGAGGCAGCTTGTATTTGCATTTACTTTGGCATCTTTTTTTCTTTTTTAAGTTTGCCTTAACTGATTGTGAAATGTAAACTCTTATCTTGAGCTGCCGAGGCCTTCATAAAGACTTCAGTGAGACCACACATTTATACACTGAAACTAGAGATTTGACTTGTGTATGTTATCCACCCTGGAAACACCGGATCCCACTTTGTTTCCTCTAATAAATGCTCTATTATTAAGGAAAGAAAGAGGGGACGAAGGGGACAGCTATATTTAAACCAAGTTTTATTTGCTTTTGCTGTTACTGTGAGTTGTTCCTCTGGTTTTTGCACAGTCCCTGAAATTATTTAAACCAAAGCAATGTTTGTCCCAACTTTTCTTGGTAATGAGGAAAACATGTCTGGTCTTATTCATACCATCAGAACACAAGAGTAGGCTTTGGGCACGAACAAAGGGTCATGATTGGGGAATTCCAAAGAATTTACTTCTCTAAAAAAAAAGATTTGAAACTAAGTTAACTATGCCACCCTCTACTGCTGAGTTGTTGACTTTTGAGAATTGTGTCTACATTGATGGCTTGTTTCTTACACTACAGTGTTGGAGAAGGATTTGAATCCAACCCCTTTAGGAAGGAATACCCAAGTGTTGAGATCTCCAGAGCAAGCATATACATGCAAGATGGAATTCGTGGCTTTTTCTTCTGCTTCTCTCTCCATCCATCCCACCCCACCCAGCACCTCACTCCCAGGTACCTCTGTGCTATGAAGGCTTCTGTCTGCTCCTCTCAGGCAGCAGATCTGGAAAGGAATATACTAAAGGAAGTCGATTCTGGAGAGGGGTTTTGAGCTTTCAGAAGGCTCTTGGGAGCTTACTGAGAGCCACAGCTTCCCCTAGAATTCATGTGTGTCAAAGCATTACTGTAGTTCTGAGCCTAAATACAGCCTAGAGGAACCACAAGGGGTTAAGCTATGACTCTCTCAAGGTAACGCATTAGGCTGTCATCGGGGAGCTGCATCACAGTATAAAAAGAGCACTTAGTCTTGGTCTTCTTTTCTTACAGTCTAAGAAGTAACATATTTAGTAGTTTTGTGACCAGTAAGCAGAAAATCAAATCATCATCTCCAAAAGAAATTGAAATGCATTGCTTTTGTTCTGCTTTGGGAAGATTCAAGGTTTCTTTTTTTAATTTTGTCAATTTTTTTTCTTAAAATTTTTTATTTTAAATATGAGGGGTACAATTCAGGGTTAGGTATACAAATGTTCATTATGCAGGTGCCCTTGTGGATGAGGTCTGCCCCCCCCCCATAGTTTCCCACTACTGCCAATGCCTTTCTCATAGTGTTATGATAATTGTTCAAGGTCTGCTTATGAGTGAGAACATGTGGTACTCAGTTCTTTGTTTCTGTGATAGATCACTCAGTATGATGGACTCTAAATCCATCCAAGTTGCTGCGAAGGCCGTAATTTTGTCCTTCTTTATGGCTGTGTAATATTCCATCATGTATATGTGCCACATTTTTTTAATCCGGTCCTCTTTTGATGGGCAGCATCGTTTGTTCCATGTTTTTGCTATTGTGAAATATGCTGCAATCTTTTTCATAGAATAATTTGAGTTCCTCCAGGTGTATTCCCAGTAAGGGGATTGTGGGATCATCTGGGAGGTCAATTTTTAGCTTGTATAGGAATTACCAAAATGTTTTTCACAGAGACTGTACTAGTTTACATTCCCAAAATTTTGTCAATTTTCTAATGCACAATTGATTACACAGCTTGTTCTTTATATCTTTATGACATTTCTAGTTTTTTTTTTTTACTAAGACTATGATTTCCTCGTATACCCTTTGGTATAAAAAAATCACAGATGAATAAGAACAAACCTTTGTAGTTATTTCACAAACTGGAAAAAGTAAACAAAAAAAAATCATGAACAAACATTTATTTTGAGACCATGCAAAGAGGAACAGCGGCTAAAGAAATAAATTGCCCCTCAGCCCGATGAAAATACAAAATTTTTTATGAGAATTTTTTAAAAATACGTATGTGTGGAGTCTTGTGGCTAAATATTTTTAAGCCACCGTGATTCAGGGAGGACCTTTATCACCCTACTTCCTTTACACCAGTGTCGTTTGAGCTTCCCTACCCTCATTTCTGAACATTCACCAAGTCAGAAGCACCCACTGCCTCCTGGAATATCAGGATTATCAAACTGCAAAGAGAAAGAAAATGATCATACCCAGGTTTGAGTTTAAAGATACACCTGTAAGACTCATAACACAGGTAATACACAGACATGCCAAAGGTTTGCTTTTAAGAGCTGGGGTTTTTGAGTTTCAGATGAAGCATATAATGTTTATGACATAAGCAATAGATTGGAAACAGTACAGCTGAAAACCAAATGATAGTTTCATTGTCCAGTGTAGGAAATTAGGAAAAGGGAACACCAAAGTCAGATAATGATGCAGGCCAGCAAAAAAATTCTCAATACCCTGCCCTAGGACCACTCCCCAGGGTTAGCTCTGGAGGGAGGGGAACTGGTAGAAATTCCAGATAAGAATCTGAGAGCGGGGAAGACTGGGATTCCAAAGAGAAGCTGGGAAGCTGAGAAACATCAAGGAGAAGTCACCTTAGCCAGCATGATGTGGGTGCTACAGAAGTGAAATGGTGATAGGTCTGAGGCAGCTCCCTGAGTCTCAGCCCCAGAGAGGAAGAAAAGAGCATCCAACACTGTCTCATGCCCTCCTACTTCCAATGAGGGAGCAAAAGGGATGATAAACCCTGGGAGCCAGAAGGAGCCTCAAAATCAGAATTGAGTTCAGTGTGTGGACCACAACCAGAGACAATGGTGTCACCACACTCAGTTTAAGGGATTCTTTGAGAACAGTCAATAGACAGAGACCAGAGGCCCCTCCTCTCCAATTCACTGGCATTACATAGTCCTTCCCTATACCTCAGATACAACCCAGGGAGAATATGCCCCTAATTGACTGAGGATTCGTACACATGGCTAGTATAATAAGGACTTCATTTAGAAACTAGGTGGAGTTATGTTTTCAAGTTTTTAAAGTTATGCTCTTTGTGAGCTCAAGTTCATGGAAAGTGAATATATGCTATACACACTACACTGTACTACATACACACTATATACTATATACTATATGCTATATATATATACACACACACTACACTATACTAACCGAAAAATTTTATAATAATGTATAATGGCCACTTGGTAAGGAATGTTAAAAAAAAAAAAACACTTAGTACCCCGATGAGCCAGAATGAATCATTTTTGGTAGGTCACTCTCAGTGTCGCTTGAGAAACAAGCTCAAAAAAATTTAAGTAAGCATGTAGACATCTCCAAATAATTATTTGGTTTTGTGTGTTTATTTAATGATCAGGCTTTTGTTAAAATAAAATGACTCTGGTCTGAAAGCCGCAGATGAAAACAGATAGAAACATAGAAAGTTTGATCTGGGCATGGTCCCAGCATTTTGGGCTGAGGCGGGAGGATCCTTTAAGCCTAGTTGTTGGAGGCTGCAGTGAGTTGTGATTATTCCACTGCACTCACTCTAACCTGGGTGACAGAGAAAGGAAAGAAAAAATGAACATCTCCACAATGGTGTTGAGGAACTGATACCTAGTGAGCACTTGATACATTTTTTCGGGTATATTGAAAGTTACCTATGATTTTCTTTTTTCATTCCTCCCCTTCTTCCATGAAAAGCAAGCAACATTTGAGTTCTTTAATGATCACTTTGTGTTCTATGTTCTCAATTTGTCATTTTTATCCATAGACTAATTATTCAACTTATTCATTCTTCTACGCAACATCTATGTAGTGAATGCTTGGTGTGTGCCAAGCACCGTCCTAGGTTCTGAGACTCTATCAGTGAACAAAATAGAGAAGTGGTCTTATCTAAGAAGCTAGGAGGAGTGCCAAACATTAAGCAAAATTACTATGCGGGAATATAAGTGCTATGGAGAGCACTTACAGGGAAGGGAAGGGAATAGAGAATGTCGGAGGGAGAAGTAATCATCTGAAATGCAGTGGTCTGAACATACCTCACTGAGGTGGTGACATTTGAGCAGACACCTGAAGGAGATGAGGAAGGGAGCTATGCAGAAATCTGAAAGAAGAGCGTTCCTGGTAGAGCAAACCTAAGTGCAAAGACCTTGGAGAGGATGCATGCCTGGTGTGTTCAAGGAATGGCAAGGAGACCAGTGTGGCTGGAGCAGAGAGAATTTAGGGGACAGTGAAAGGAAATGAGGTCGGAAAGTAAGTAAAAGTAAATGAGGTCAGATTGTAGGGCCTCAAGACCATTATAAAGACTTCGGCTTTTACCCTGGAGGTCTGAAAGCAGAGAAGTGACATTATCTGAATGACATCCTAACCAGACCACCACAACTGCTGGGGGTGGGAATAGACTGAAGGGGGCAATGGCAGAGATAGGCCAGAGCATTTAGAACTATTAAAGTAATTCAGGTGAGAGGTTATAGTAGCATGGATAAGCCTAGTTGCCATGGAGGTGAAGAAAAATGGTCAGATTCTGGACATAGTCTGAAGATAAAACGGGTAAGATTTATTTATGGAGTAAACATGGGGAGGGGAAAAAAGGAGTCAAAGATGACTTCGAACTGGAGGAACTAGAAGCCTGCAGTTGCTGTTAACTAAAAAGAGAAAAATGAAGACGAAATCAATTTGTGGGGCAAAGATCAGATACTCCATTTGAGCTACTAGACATCCAAGTGGAAAAGTCAAGTAAGGAGTTCAATGTAAGTTCAGGTTAAAGATATAAATGGAGAATAATCACTATGTTAATGAATTTGGACTTAGGAGTTTAGACAAAGTCATCAAGGAAATAAACACAGATTTTAAAAAAAGAATTCTAAGAACTGAGCCTCAGGGAACTCCAAAGATAAAAGGTCTAAAAGATATGAAGGAACAAACAGGCATTGTTTGAGATAGGAGTAAAGTTAGAAATGGGGATAATCTTGGAACTATTAGAAGAAAACTTATAATCACCTAGGGCATTCATTGATACTACTGCCCTTAGAGCATTCTCTGCTCTTTAATGACTTGGAGCTTTTATTTAAATAGTCATGAGAGATATGAGGAACAAAAGATGAAACACAGGACCTGACTAAAGAGGTTAAGTTGAAAGCAGACCCGTCATAAAAAATGGCAGTCCAGAGAATCTTTAAGCCAAGAATTTATTTTTAAAGGGTCACAGCTTGGTAATGACCCCACCTTCCTGACAGAAGCAAATTCATCTCTGGAAGAATGCTACTTCACCCAGGTTGTTAAGGATTCCTATAGATAAAATTCCATTGAATTTGACCTCACAGTCATACATTATTGAGTACATGAGAAGACAAGGTAACATGAGCAAAAGCCAGAAGAAATAACAGATAGTAGAATCAGACCTGCAGAGACTTAAGTAGATATATTTTGAAAATACAGGGCCAGGCTAAGTGGTTTGGCCTGTAATCCCAGCATTTTGGGAGGCAGAGATGAGTGGATTGCCTGAGCCCACGGGTTCAAGACTAGCCAGGACAACTTGGTGACACCTCATCTCTAAAAAAAAAAAAAAGAAATTAAAAGAGGCATTGAAATTATGAACAAGAGAAAAGAAGACAGCGAAAATGACCAAGCAGTTTTGAAAAAGACATAAATAAAATAGAATTGAAAAATGATAATAATTGAAGTTTTAAAATGGATTAAATAGAAGATTAGACACACACCTGAAAGGTGCATTCATACCGGAAGATAGAGTTAAAATTGTCACCCAGATGCAGCACAGAAAAACAGCGAGATGGGAGATAGGAAAGACAAGGGATAAAGGCTGAAGTATGCCAACACACATTTAATCTGTACTCCAGAAAAGCATAAGAGAATAGGGGAGAAACAATATCTGGAGATAAAATAATGAAAATTTTTCAGCTCTGATGGACAAGATCCAGAAATTAGCATAATATTTTAGCACAACTCTACCAGTAATTGTTAAATCAATCCTAAATAAATAAAAAGACATCTTAACAGCCCAGTTCGCAAGTTTGGATCTATGTATCACCCAACAATTGAAGAATATATATTCGTTTTCAAATATCCAGCATATTTTTTGAATGGACACCATGCTCCACCATAAGACAAGTCTCAACACATTTCAAAGAATTCATATCATATGAATAAGTTCTTTCACAACAATGAAACAAGTTTATAGGTCAGAAACAAAAAGAAAATGAAATTTTTAAAAATGTATTTGGAATTTAACCTATGCTCCCAAACAGCGTATGAGTAAGAAAGAAATTATGATAGAAATTAGAAGAGATTCAAAATGAAAAAATGATGAAAACACACATATTGAAACATGGGCTGCCACTGAAATGTTATTTACAGAAATATTTTTAGCTTTCAGTTCTTATATTTGAAAAAAAGGAGGCAGAAAATGCACAAAGCATCCAACTTCAGAAGTTAGATAAAAGGAAAGAAAATTAAACTTAAGAAAGTAGGCAAAAACAAAACAAAACAAAAAAGAACAGAAATCAATAAAACAGAAAACAAATACACAACTGATATCAACAAAGTCAAAAGTTGGTTCTTAGGAAAGACTAGTTAAATTAACAATCTCCTGTAAGATTAACCAAGAGAAAAAAATAAAGATATATTTTTTATAAAAAATTATTAGGAGTGTATACGGGGCACTACAGATGCTACAAAGATCTTAAAACATAACCATAAAAAGTCAATAAATTGGCAAAAATTATATAAAATGGAGAAATTCACAGAAAGAAATGTAACTTACCAAAATTGACTCAGAAAGAACCAGAAAGTCAAATTAATTTTATGACCATTAATGTAGCCAAAATTTTCCCACAAAGGCAACATGCCCAGATTTTTATGGCAAGTTAAACAAACTTTTAAAGAACTTATCATTCCAACGTTATCCAATCTTCCAAGAAAGAGAAAAAGTGGAAATACTCTTCAATTCATTTTATGATGCATGATACCAATATCAGACAGGAACTATATAAGAAAGGAATATTACAGTCAAATTTCACACATACACTTAGATGTAAATAAAACATTAAGAAAACAAATATGCTTTTGAAAGATAATACATACAGATCAAATTGAGTTTAGCTGTGGAATGCATGTTGGTTTATTGTTAGAAAATTGATTAATTTAATTCACCACTTTCATTGATAAAAAGCGAAAAACATTTGATTATCTCAAGATTTGCAGGGCAATAGAGCATTAAAAAAACACATTTTGTAAACTAAAACTTGGCAAGAACATTCTTAACCTCATAAAGAGAATTTAAACAAACTAATGCAAATACCATACTTAATAGGGAAATGTTAAAAGCATTGGCTTAAAAATCAGGAAAAAAAAACCACATATGACTATTTGATTTACAACTATACTGGAAAATCTAACAATAAGAAAGCAAAACAAAAGATTCAAAAAGGGTATGAATTAGAAAAAAAATCATTATTTATCTTTATTCTAAACCCCATAGAAACCTATAATAAATTATTGGCATAAACATTTGGCAAAGTTGCCAAAAACAAAATAGCTAAAAATATTTACTGAGTTTCTATATGCCAACAACAAATAATTAGAAAACACAATTTCAAAATGATATATTTACAGTAGCAAAAATGATGGGGAAAAGGTTAAGTAAAGTGGGTGAGGCATTGACTGCCTCAAGGAAGATGAGACACTCAGGAGAGTAATGGGCGGAATGGTAACAATAAAGGGTTGTGGTCAAAGAAAGTGGTTGAATTTAAGATTCCAGATGTGAAGCCATTCTGGGTGATGACAAGGGCTACAGGGGTGGCATAAAAGCAGATGATTAAAAGGAAGCAGTGGCACCAGCCACTTCACAATTTCCTTCTAAGAAGTATTCGATGGCGGAATTTGAAGGAGGAGTGGAGAAGAATCCATAGGGCTTGTCAAGAGATTGTCTTTGTATGTTTTCATTTAAATCAACAAATATAGCAAAGATACTTTTATTTCCATTTTATTTTTATTTTATTTTATTTTATTTTATTTTTTGAGTCAGGGTCTCACTTGGTCACCAGGCTGGAGTGCAGTGGCACGATCACAGCTCATCACAGCCTCTGCCTTCTGGATTCAAGCAATCCTGCTTCAGTCTCCCAAATAGTTGAGACTATAGGCACATGCTACCATGCCAGGCTAATTTTTAAATTTTTGTAGAGAAGAGGCCTCACAATGATGCCCAGGCTGGTCTCAAACTCCTGAGCTCAAGCAATCCTCCCGCCTCAGCTTCTCAAAGTGCTGGGATTATAGGCATGAGTCACTGCACCCCGACCCCATTTTCTTATAACAAATAAAAACATAGCTTTTTCATTTTCATTGTATTATAGTCTGGCTTGGGAGCCTGGCAGATAGTGTGTGCAATTTCTAGACACACCCACTCAGTGAACATCACTGGGAAAAAAATTCAAGAATATTTACTTTCAAAATTCACAATTCTTATAACAAATAAATATATCAGCTACAAACATGTTTTTATGTGTCTGTTTGCCTTGTGGTAAAACACTTTGAATCAGACTATATGAAACTGCCATTTTTTAAGTCAGATAAGTCAATGTCAGCAATTTCATATGATGAACCCTAATATTTTCTGGTCTGCTATATGAAAATTACTGCGCAAACTGAAAAGGTTGGTTTTACAGGTAATCAGGATGGAGTGTTACACACTACTTCATGCTTTTATAGAGAAAACAAAAACAAGCACAGCTCTCTAAGTGTCAATTATATTTTGCTGTTATTGCCAAGAAGATTCTATTAACTATTCTGAGAAGCTATAAAGTAAAATATTTTGCTGGTTACTTCTTTAGTCAACTTGGGTCGGTATTATCTCTTGCCTAATGAATAAGAGCTCATTTGATTATAAAATGCAGTCGTATTTTAGTGTGGTTTTGATACACATTTTATGTTGTACAATATCTAACTGGCATAGATTCTAATTCCAATGCTTTTATGTAGGCTTTGTTTCTCTATTAAAATTGGAAGTGTTAATTTGCCAGTAATCACTTCACTTTCTCCTATCGTCTAGCGAAAAGGACAGGCCCTTACTGCATGGATAAAATGTAGTAATGCATTTAGTGCTAGGCCATGATTTTAGACCTCCAGCTGTTTTACTGGTTGTGTAACTAAAAATAAGATAATGTTATGCTGGGTAACCACGGTTTTTGCAGGCATTCACATTTTACAAATCACTGCACAGTATGCAAACCATTATATTTTTTAAATGCTTAAATCCAGCCTAGAAGTCTACTACTTTCATTATTAAAGAAGAGCTTGCTAGACTGTGAAGTGGGATGAATCCTGAACAGAGAAGCTGGTGGACTGAGTTCACATCTTTCAAACAATTCCCCCACAATACCCAGGCCTGCAGCTCAGTGTGAAACAAGCATTCCTCGCTGGCAATGATGTATAGCAGAATCTAGAAAGTTTGGTGGGTTATTTTTGTTTTAAAATTTTTATTTGATCTCTAAATCTCCTGTTTATTCAAATAATGCAAACCTGAGAACTGTATATGGAGTAAGGACAGCGGCGAGAAATAGTACGCTTCTCTAAACAGGCTTGTATTAAAAATGAAGGGTCAGAGGAAAGAACCTTGCTGGTTCACATCACTCAGACACATAAAAGCCCTGTGATATTTATACTTCTGTGATCTAATCAGAAGCTCAAAGCGTGCTATCTTTAACTGAATATTTGTTTTGCATGAAAGCGTTGATAAATAAGTGGAGCTATCCTAAGCCACGTTTTGACAATAGCATCTGCTTTCGGAAGTACCAGTCATTCAGAACAAAGTCTCCAGGACCATATTGCTCCATGTCAACACAAATACTGCCAATGGTGAGACTTTGCATAGTACCTGAAATTGCTTTCAAAGTTCTATGGGCTATTTACATTTAAAAACAAAAAACAACGGAGACAATCTATAGTTTCTCTAAATATTTAATCCCATATAGAAACCCAAGTTTATGTTAAGGCCTCTAAAGCTCATATAAATGTGTCTGCACAGTCATCCCCAAACAGGAAAGACAGAGATCTCTGGGAAACTAAATGATTCAGGCGTCAGTCAATCAAGATAGGCCAAATACAAAGCAAAATGTCAGTAATTAGAAGTGCCTAAATGTCCGAGCAACATTAACTGATTCTTAGATCCAGATTTTAACTAATTCACTTGTAATCACTGAGTGAGTCGTTGGGAGGCTGATCACAGGGGTGAGAGAGAGGTAACAGACTCAAGTCTGTGGTTTCTAACTATTAAAATGTTGGTCAAGGGGCCAGAAAGGACAAAAGGAATTTGGGGTTTGGGGGTATAGAGTTGAAGATGAGACTTAATATACAGGAAGTGAAATTAGAAACCACTTCATGTGTGAGCTTTTAAGACTGGATTTCTATGTAGGATTGGTAGAGGTAGAAGGTTGAGATTTCTGATTCTGTGAGAAAAAGTGAAGCTTCAAAAAAGATCAGTCAAAACTATAGTATTCCTGGGAATTCAGAGAAATTAAAACCTTTATAAAACCTGTTTTTTAAACAAATCCCTTGTGTTATTCAAGAGTGAAAACTAGAACCCTGGCCGGGCTCAGTGGCTCAGCCTGTAAACCCAGCACTTTGGGAGGCCGAGGCAAGTGGATCGCCTGAACCCGCAGGTTCAAGACCCAACCAGGCAAAATGGAGAGACCTCATCTCTACCACAAATCAAAAATTAACTGGGCATGGTAGCGCGCCTGTAGTTCGGGCTTCTTGGAAGGCTGAGGCGGAAGGATCACCGGAGCCCAGCAGGTCAAGGCTGCGGTGGCCGGGAGCATGCCACTGCACTCCAGTCTGGGCGACAGAGTGAGACTCCAACTCAGGAAAAAAAAAAAAGAAAACTAGAACCCTTTCCTTCCCCAATCTTTTCCTCCTGCACAGGAGGCATTTGTTACTCTTAAGGATGCAAAACTGGATTTTCTGTTAAAGCATGGGCAGGCCTATGTTGGTCTAAAATGCATCTTCTGTTGGGCATGGGTAGGGATCTTTAGCGCTAGAGGGAAATTTAGAACCCGTCTTGTGCAAACCTCTAATTTCATACACCGGGATCTGTAACAAAGAGAAGTTAAGTGACTTGCCTTAGGTTACACAGCTAATAAGCTGTGAATTAAGCCAAATCTTTCTGAGCCTAAGTGGTGTGTTCAAGTTACTTGTAGCAGACTGTCTGTACTTTCTATTCTTTCCACTTCAAAAGGGCAATTAAGAATAAATGGAACAAATTCTTCAAAATTGTACATAATCCTTTCACAATGGACAAAATTAATTGTCAGAGGAAAAAATGGTATAAGACATGCCTTGGCATGGACAGCAAACAAAAAGTCTTAGTGCCTGTCTAAGTGGGCGAGAGGCTGTGACCCAGGGATGACCAGTGACGTGAAGGGTGTGGACAGAGGCCTTGCCTCAGAGAGCTAGGCAGCAAGTGCAACCTCTTCTCTTTGAGTCACTGAATCACTGAGTCATACTTTTTTTTCTGGCTGACTCTAGCGTAATCTGAAGGGTGGGGTGAATACTCCCAGCCCTAAACTAGAGACTTCGCCTCACATGTTTTCTGAGGGAAAGTGAAAGGACCCAAGAAATTTAGCTTGGGGTTTGGTATGTTCATTCAAAGCTTTACAATATCTACATCTTAGGCTCAATTTCCATTATATGATAAAGTTAGTTTTTGCTTTGTGTTTTTGTTTTATGTTTTTGTTTTTGTTTTTAATGTGCTAAAGAAGTTCTAGGGACTTTTTGAGCATTGTCAATATTGCCAAGTTCTTAAGATTATCCTTCTAAGCCTGACACGTTTCAGGTAATTTGGCCCACAATGTCTTCATATTTAAGCACAAAACTCTTACTTTAGACAGATTAAGCAGATATATTACATGAAGTCATCTAAATGTGTTGATGCAATGCCCACCAGACCCACAAGTCCCACAAATCTGACCCCTCCACTCTCAGCCAATACAGACTCTAGGATTCAGTGTTCTGAAATCTGAGCTCTTGTGATCAATTCATTGAAAGTGTGTTCCACCTGCACTGTGCCCTAACCCCAGCTTCCTGGCTGTCTCATGTCTCACTATAATGACATGACATCATATTAATTTGTTTACTTTGTCAGTCCTATTGTTGCCGGAAAAGTACTACAAAAAAGCAGACAACTTCCTGCAGAAGGCACAAAGTGCCTCCTTCTCTGTAGCCCAGTGGCAATTTGAAGTCGCCCGGCCCATCTGCAATCCGGTTCTCCTCCCTGGAAAGTGCCCAGATGCTTGGAGGCCTTTCCTAACATTCTTCCTTAATGATGCCCTGTTCTAGAAACCTGAAAGGCAAGAATGACATCTCATCATTCTCCAAATCACTTCCCCCCAAATCTTATATTCCTTAGGGAGAGAAGCCTTTGACAAGGAAACTCTTCAATAAACAAATAAAGCATACTCTTAAAAAAAAAACTCTCAAGTCATTTAGAAGCATCTATGGCATTCAAAAGGTGGTGAGAAATTAGGCTCCCCAGCTCCCTCCCCCATCACGCTACTGAAAGCCATTAGTAGTTGCAAATGGATTTGGCTAAATTGTATCATCACATTTTCTGGGCCACAATCTTGGAAACAAAAAGTTGAGGGGTAAGGACTGAGAGCAGAATTCCTGCCCACTCAGCTGGCAGGATTTTCCTACAGAAAAGAGGCACCTTGGTGAGATTCTCAGAAGGGGTACCCAGCCCCAGGGTTTCGCACAAACCTGTGTGTATAACTAGCACCTTTGTTTTTGCTAATTATATAAACCTGTTAGCTGTTATTGTTTCTTAACCATTTATTTAGTCAGTGTCCCCCACTCTGTCAAATTTAAAAAAAAAATGGAATGATGTTTTTGTGTCAGTCTTCTCTGAAGATAATGTGGAGATGTGGCCCCTCAATGATATGTTTTATAGCTGTGGAGATACCCTCCCTGGTCTCCAAGATTTTGGCTCTTAAGATCACTGTTACTCCTCCATATTTTAATATTGTATTATTGTTTATACACAAATTCCTTAAATTGGAAATACCTAAATGTTACTGATCACTTGCTGAATCCACAAGAAATCGGCATGTTTTCTTATTTCTGCTTCAGTGCCAGGGAAATTAAAAATTAGGTGGCAAGCAGGATTAATATTCTTCCTGAGTCCCATTTCACAGCTTCCTAAGAGGCATCGCACCACAGAGAGGGAAGAACATAACTTCTCTTTTGTTAACAGCAGGCACTCCTGGGTCCCAGTCCAGGCTTGCTCAGCCTTTCACTAGCTGTGTAACCTTGGACAAGTTACCTAACTCTTCTGAGCCTCAGGGACTTCCTCAAAGTACCTTGTGAAAGTTCAGTAAGATAAATTGTGAAGCTGGCTCAGTGGCTCAGCCTGTAATCCCGCACCTTGGGAGGCTGAGATGAGTGGATTGCCTGAGCCAGCGGGTTCGAGACCCACCTGGGCAACTTGGCGAGACCTCATCTCTACAATAAATCAAAAATTAGTCGGGCGTGATAGCGCTCGCCTGTAGTTCCATCTACTTGGAAGGCTGAGGCAGAAGGATCGCTGGAGCCCAGCGGGTCGTGGCTGCAGTGGCCGGGAGCGGCCACTGTACTCCAGTCTGGACGACAGAGTGAGACTACAACTCAAAAAAAAAAAAAAAAGAAGATAAATTGTGGGGGGAAATTCACATTATATTAGTTGGTGGCAGCAATTATTACTAGGCCCAAAAGAATCACCAAGGCAGAGCTTCCATGCACAACTGGTTCAGTCATTCTGTTGGAATTGCCCAAACTTCCATGCTAAGTGACATAAAAAGTTGAGGTCTCATCTACTTTTAGTTCAACCATTTAGAAAGATAATTTTGACCCCATTCAAAGACATCCTCCATCATCCTCTATTAAAGTAGAAAAATAGAAAACAACACAACTGGACTATAACATTATATTTATACAGTAAAATAAACTAATTTGCTTTTGTAATGGACATTGTCAGTTTTCTTCAAAGCATCCATCTTATCTCATCTCAATTTCAGTCACAAGGATTGAGACTCACCCTGCCTCATCTCCAGGGTTACCCTTATATCCTATGATGGTCAGTTTAACTTCAGGTTCAAGAGTAAGCATGTAACCCAAGTTAAATTTCTCACAGAGATGTCCGGATTGTGTGTAGTGGTTGAGGGAAGAGTGTGCTTCTTCCTCAGGCAAGGTGTGACTTGCACACAGAAAGCCTGGAGTGGCTTCAGCCACTTACTGCTGTGAGGGAATCCAAACTGAGGATAAATCAACCAATGGAAGAAGGAAAAGCCAAAATAATCCCCAAAAAATAGAACTGAGAAGCCAACCAAAGCACTGCTGATGCTTCCCAGAATGTTGGACTTTTCCATTTCTTGAGCCAAGAAATTATTTTAAACCCATTTAGAATTGGCTTATACACACTATCCACAATAACAAAAACATGGAACCAACCATGCTGCCCATAGAAACAGAACTAGATTTTTTTAATGTGGTAAATATACACAATGTAATATTATGCAGCCGTAAAGAAAGACAAACATATGGACTTTGCAACGACTTGAATGGATTTAGAGTCTATCACACTCAGTGATCTATCACAGAAGCAAAGAACAGAGTAACTCATGTTCTCACTCATAAGCGGACCCTGAACATTTATCATAATACTATAAGAAAGGGATTGGCAATAGCAGGATACTGCTGGAGTGGGGGGGAGGGGGGAAACAACATCAATAAGGATATCTGATCTCAAACCACACAAAGTGGGGACCAAAGCGAGGCCCATCGTACTTTACCTGTACTCATATACCTAACTCTAAATTGTACCCCACATCTTTAAAATTAAAATTAAAAAAAAAAAAGAATTGGTTTATATGATATGTGAGGCCGAATGTACCCTAACTATACAGGTTTATTGTGATTCACTATCATACCACCACCCTTTAGCAAGGGTTGATGTGGAAAACCCCACTGTATATGTTTCTGCATCTTCTGGAAAATCAGTCTTAAAGACATTATGTTATTATTGTCTTTTAAGCACGAATCCAGGCAAGTACAGTGGCTCACACCTGTAATCCCAGCTGCTTGAGAGACTGAGATGAGAGGATCTCTTGAGGCCAGGAGTTTGAGACCAGCCTGGGCAACACAGCAGGATACCATCTCTAAAAATAAATAAATGGTAAAAATCAATTTAAAAATTTAGAAAAACATAAATCCACATGGAGAATTTACTCTTTGAGTTTAATGTTAGCGGGGACAAAGCTTGCTTCTAGAGAATCTACCTACTGTCGTGTTTCCAAATTATGTCTATGTACCTCATCATTTCCTTTTTCCTTAACTGCCTAGAAAGCAGAGATACATAATGTTGACAGGTTTTATCATGAACACCGCAGGAACACAGTTATCAGGGTCTCCAATCCCAAATGGACATCAAGGAGAAGCACAGGCCCTTAACACGTTTGGAAGGACAGAAGGTTCAGACAGGGACTGAGTACACTCAAAGATTTAGAAAACCTTGAACAGGATTGGGCTCATGGTAGGCCCTTAATAAATAGCAGGTCTCTTCTAGGCAGCATTTCTAAAAGTGAGCGTGAGAGCCACCCACATCAAATCCATCTGAAGAGTACAGAGGAATAATTGAGAATGCAGATTCCTAGGTCTCAACCTAAACCTGCTGAAACTGATTCTGGGTGGCCTCAGGAAATCTGTACATCCAGCAAGTTTCCCAACTGAATCTGATGTGTTCTAAATTTCCAGAACTTGCTTGACCATAAGACTGATCCGAAGCACTTTTTAATATATCGACCATAGTTCCCCATCCTAGAACTCATAAATCAGAATCTCCAGATGAAGAGTCTAGGTATAATCATATTTAACAGGCACCCCAGAAAATTCTTATGATCAAGTCTGTTTAAAAAATGCTTCCAAGCCGGGCTCGGTGGCTCAGCCTGTAATCCCACGCCTTTGGGAGGCTGAGGTGAGTGGATTGCCTGAGCCCGCGGGTTCGAGACCCGCCTGGGCAGGTGAGACCTCATCTCTACAATAAATCAAAAAAAAAAATTAGCCGGGTGTG
>CAUYQG010242101.1:0-31444 GCA_963574415.1 Tarsius wallacei | reverse complement strand
GTAATTCCAGTATTTTGGGAGGCCAAGACGAGAAGATTGCCTGAGTCCACGGATTCGAGACCAACCCAGGCAACTTGGTGAGACCTCGTCTCTACAATAAATCAAAAAATTAGCAGGGCGTGGTAGCGTGCTCCTGTAGTTCCAGCTACTTGGAAGGCTGAGGCGGAAGGATCGCCGGAGCCCGGCAGGTCAAGGCTGTGGTGGCCGTGAAAATGACACTGCACTCTAGCCTGGGCGATAGAGTAAGACTCCAACTCAAAAAAAAAAAAAAAAGAAAACAAACGAGTATCTTTTATCAATAGAAATGGGGATACAATTTTTCCAACTCTTAAAATATTCTCCTACTTCATACATTCTTAGTCCAAGGATGGGGGAAGGACTTAGATAGGTTTATTAGATTTCTTTAACATTTTTAGCTCTTACATGTCAAAAATTTGGTGTGGGAACTGCCAAGGGATTGATGGATAAAGTTTTTGTTGAAATATATGCCTGTTTAAGTAGGATGAACTATTTGAAAATTAATCTAATTTCAAAATGTATAATACCTGTGTTCTTTCCTAATTTTGTAAGATATTAAATATATCTGAGACATTTTATTAGGGATTCTCACATTATAGTAATATGTTAGCTACTGCTATTCATGAAATTTTTAATTAAAATTGTCTTAGTTTGTAACATTGTGGACTACGTGAGGGCCCCAGAGCTCAACAGGTTGGGTTCTAGCCATCGCAGTACCACTGATGTGCCTTAAATTTCCTTTTCTTTAAAGTGGGTATACTGGCTCACGCCTGCAATCCCAGCACTTTGGGAGGTTGAGGCAGAAGGATCACTTGAGCTCAGGATTTCAAGACTAGCTTAGGCAACATAGCAAGGCATCATCTCTATGAAAGAAAGAAAAGAAAGAAAAAAGGAAAGAAGGAAAGGAGAGAGAGAGAAAGAGAGAAAATTAGCCAGGCGTGGTGATGCACACCTGTAGTCCCAGCTACTCAGGAGGCTGAGAAGGAAGGATCACCTGAGCCCAGGAGGTCAAGGTTGCAGTGAGCCATGACTCCAGCCTGCGTGACAGAATAAAACCCTGACAAAAAAAGGGGGGGGAGTTATATTAATAGCATTCGTCTCAGAGGTTAATTTTGTGTGAGGGACTTAGACAGGAGAATTGTTAGGATTTCAGAGACGATGTCAAGGTGTTCGTATGCATGCATTATGTCTCCTGCAATTGCTTATGTAATTGCTGTGCAATTATGGCACAGTGCTTGGTCCCTCGGAAAGCTCAGTGTCAGCTGCTGTCATCACCTACAGCAGTGCTGCCCAACAGAAATGGAGCACAAGGCACACAACTGCCACCACATATCAGGTGCTCGACAGACACATGCGCTTGATGACCAATGCACTGAGCACCCCGATCCGCTCTTTACCCCTCCTGAGGCTCTCATCAAGCTCAAAATCAAGGAAGTGTTCCTAACTCACGTTTTCCTTTCTTTAAGAAACATCTTTAAGACGTTTAAGATCTTTAAGATGTTTAAGATCTTTCTTTAAGAAACATCTAAAACAATTTGGAGTTTGTCCCTTACACAGGACTGCCCCTGCTTTAAAACAAAAGTGAAAGAAAGGACAATGAGTTGAGGTCTTTATATCCTCATTTTACAAGTATTACTCTAATTTCAATGACGGTTGAAGGTTCCCCTCTAACTCTCCCCACCATTTTTCTGGGTTCCAAAATAATGTCCAGACACCTAGCTCACTCATTTCAGTGATTTGAGGAGAGGGAATATCACGTCTAAAAGTCTGAAGGCAAAAGAGTTAATTCACTGTTTCCACACAGATACCCGACGTCATCAGTCTCTTCCGGAAGGCCACAAACCAAGCATTTCATCCCTCCTTGTGGTGTTGGTGCAAATTAAAACGGTAAAGCCTTAGAAGGAACAACTGCACAGCCAAGTCAGCTGTCATCTGAAGGAGTGTGGTTCTTATGTTAGCACAGAAACCAAGGGGATGTTTCCATGACTTAGAAGCCTCTCTTCGAATTGGGGCAGTCTGAGTCTTTCCACGAGGACACCTTATCTGTGACACCTTGTAATCAAAGTCATTTAAGTGATGCATTTAGGGAGGGAAAAAATCTAGCATTTCCAATAAAGACGCACTTTTTAAAAAGCCTTTGTCAGTAGTCAACACCAGATTCTGACATTTTAAGTAATAAACATTTTATTAGGGCCAGAACAAAGAGCTATTACATTATTTCCTGTATATGTGCTGTTAAAAGGCTGTTAGCCTAGCCATATGGTGGCCGGTGTCAATCAACATCCTGGAAGATGAGAAGTTTGAGACCCAATAAACTATACTCTCAAAAGTTTCCAAAATGTATTTCCCATTACTTCTCTGAGTAGCTTTTTTCCGTTGTTGCAATAAAACTATGCACTTTTAGTTGACTTTAGCAGAAATCTCAATACAAAAACTTCAATACTTAAGAAGTTAGAAGGAGCTAAGAGGAGGTTCCATTTCTAAAAGCAACGTTTTTGGAGGACTGTGTTTCTGCAACCTGTCATTAAGTTACCAAGATGACATATTCATCTGAGTATGACTAATCATTGGGAAGAAAAGAGAATTTACTGAAACTATTAAGTGCTAAGTGTTCTCCTTCATCTTCCTGAGATTTTATTTCTGTTTGTTCACTTTCTGATATACTAAAGACTTTTGCCAAACCTAATCAATGTATACTACTCAGGCTGGCATGGTGGTTCACACCTCTAATCCCACCACTTAGGGGCTGAGGTGGGATGCTCATCTGAGGCCAGGAGTTTGAGGCCAGCGTGAGCAGCATAGCAAGACCCAGTTTCCACCAAAAAGAAAAATTAGCTGGGTGCAGCGGCATGCACTTGAAGTCTCAGCTACTTAGAAGGCCAAGACGGGAGGATCGTTTCAATCCAGAAGCAGGAGGCTACAGTGAGCTATGATCACACCACTGTTTCCAGCCTGAGTGACAGAGTGAGACCCTGTCTCTAAAAAACACACAGCAAAACAACAACAACAAACCCTCGTGATTTATTGATTAAAAAAACAGAACGATTAGATGACTTTATAGAGTTCCTTTTCAAATTTCCTTTCCCAAATTCCCGGTACACTTAAAATATTTATTTCCCAAATAAAGCACTGATTTTTAAAATACACATCATTCAATACATCTTTGTACAAAATCTGTTACCAGCTCTACACGCTGATCACCCCAAACCTGAAAACCCCAAATCTGAAATGATCCAAAATCTACAACCTTTTGAGTGCAGACATGATGCTCAAATGAAATGCTCACTGGAACACTTCAGAATTCGGATGCACAATCTGTAAGTAGAATGCAAATATTCCAAAATCTGGGGGGAAAAGATCCGAAACCCAAAACACTTCTGGCCCCAAGCATTTCAGAAAAGGGATACTCAACCTGTGCGTTATTCAGCTGTACTAACATCCTACAACTGGCAGCGCCCGTTGATCACTCCAGTGTTTAGGCCGGTGTGTTCAATTATTGTTTTGTGTATGCTGTAATCTTTGTGGAAATGTGTTCCATTAGACTTTTATCCACAGAGATCATTTTCAAGTTTTCGTTACTTTGTAATTCTTTATTTCCAATCTTCTCTGAAATAACAGGCAAAGCTATCAAAAGTCACAGTGTGCCTTCACCCATTAAAGCCAAACTTCCTTGTCCCAGTACCAGAAACATGCATGGCCAAAGCAGAAAGGAAGCTCTTTGAAAACCTAAGTGTGGGTGGTCCGATCTTCATCTCCATGACTTACAAGACACTCTATGACATTGCTCAGCCATTTCTTTTCCTGGGTCTCTGTCCTCGACCCTGCCATCCTACTGGAGGATAAAAGATCCTGCCCATAAAACACCCATATCTCTGTGCTCAGCCTTCCGGATTCCTCTGGTCTATTTCCCGGCTTAGCCACATTCTAACCTCATCACAATCTGGACCGGCTCCGAGACCAACCTCAGTGCATTTCAACCTCTACTCCTGATCACAACTTTCCTGTCTTCCCTCGGACTCCCCTCTGCTCCCAGTGAACCCTCGAATAAGTAGCCATGTCTGCCCTCTCTGTCATCAGTGCCCTCCTGCCTTGATGATCCTAGACTCAGCCAGGACCCATTTTCACACCATACAGATCCATGTCTCTTTAATCCAGTACCATGGCTTCTGTGCCAACTACCAAGTTGAAGCCAACCTCCCAGCCGTGCTAACTGCTCACAGCCCAGTACCGGGTATTGCTGGAAAAATCCATGAAATCATGGTAGCTTGTCTGTCCTTGACATACTTCTAATGTTTGACCAACTTGTCTTCATCGCCGACCACAGTCCCTTTACTCCTCTACTGAATAACCTGCTTCTGGCTGTTCTAAATTATTTCTATAAGTTCCTAGTCACAGCAAATAACCGCTCCTTCCTAACGCTGTCCTCCGCCTACCCAACCAATGCCCGTTCCAAATGTCTACTCTGTTTCCTTGTCTCACACCTCAGAGGAAAAGCTTTTCCCCTGGTGCCTACAAAGTCTCCTTGGTGCTCTGAGAACACTCCCTGGGCTCGCTTTCCTCCCACAAACTGTAGGACACTTTCTCATATTCTTTAAAACAACACATTTTCTAACATCGTAGCCCATGGTAGCTGGCTAACTGCTCTCCAGAAGTCCTTGCACAGGGTCTGAATCACAGTCTAGCCAGCACAGAACGGTGCACTAACCTGGCTTCCGTGCCACCTCCAACTCGTAATTTTCACATCTCTCTAGCGACTGTGCTCCTGTTTCTGTCACCAGAACCTCCCTTAGCACAAGTGTCCATGCTCCCCGGGTCTCCCTGTGGAAGCTGGACTTCCGTTCTGCAGTTCACAGAGCTAGAGTGAGGAACATGTGTAACGCACTTAAGACAACATTCTATTCAGGCTCAAGGCTCAGATCAAGGCCACCTCCCATTAGGAAAGGCTAGTCTCCCATAAAAGGACACACATATCTAGCTGTATAGGTCATCACATTCATGGCTGTCCCTCTGATCTGGAACCAGACTCATGGTAGGCTAATGTTCCCTAAAAGAATACAGTCATCCCAGCACCACCACCACCAATGATCAGGACATACATGCCTTTGTCAACTTATCTGTTTCTCACACGGCTGGCAAATGAATCCCTCCTAGATCTCACATTAACCTTCGCATTCTTCTCTTCAAAAACTTCTGGCAATGCTCTCATTGCCTATAACATACATCAAAACACCCTGGCCTAGCCTTTAGTCTTGCAAATGGCCACATCTACCAATTAGACTTCTTTTTTTTTTTTTTTTTTTTTTTTTTGTGTTGGAGTCTCACGCTGTCGCCCAGACAGGAGTGCAGTGGCCACTCCCGGCCACCGCAGCCTCGACCTGCTGGGCTCTGGCGATCCTTCCGCCTCAGCCTTCCAAGTAGCTGGAACTACAGGCACGCGCTACCATGCCCGGCTAATTTTTTTGATTTATTGTAGAGATGAGGTCTCACTTGCCCAGGCGGGTCTCGAACCCACGGGCTCAGGCAATCCACTCACCTCAGCCTCCCAAAGGCGCAGGATTACAGGCTGAGCCACCGAGCCGGCTCCCCACATCTTTTATAATAAATAAATTAATTAATTAAAAGAAAAAAGAAAGAAAATTTATTTAATTTCACACTACCATATAAAGTTTCCTTTCTTTGTAAATAATTTTGTTCTTTCATATGTTATGCCACATAATTAATTACATTTAATAATTTTTATTTTATCACAATTATATCCTGATTTAAGGTCAAGATTATATGATTTTATATCTGTCCCATATGACTAATTAATTTAGTGTTGAGAATAGAGTAAGAATAAATTTATATTTGACAATTGAATTTATAAGCTCTTTTTTCTCTTCGTATAGACTTCAATTTCAAATCTTTACTAAAGGAGAAAAATCTTAAATATAAATAAATATGTAAAAATAACATTAATGTCTTAGTCCAGTCTGTTTAATCAGAAAGTGTTACAGAAAGGTATTAGAATTATGTTAACTGTTAAATATATGTGTGTTCATATATATTCATATGTATACATGAGTATAATGCATACAATGCTAATTTAACGTAACTTAAATATTATTTATATTTTTAGATCTAAAAGTCATGATAACTCTGATATACTAATCAGCAAATTTTCTGACAATGACAATATATGTAAAATATTTTATTGTTTTTTGCAAATTTCTTATTATGCACTGTAATTGTCAGCAATTGGTGTCAAATTAGCTAATGCATAATCATAGATTTAATTTTATGGTTGAAGTATGATGTATGCATTTGAAATATATATATTTTATAGAAATATGGATTTAAAAATGAATACTCGGGACACATTTTCATGCTAAACTCCCACATTTTAAACTAACCCCAAACCTTTATTAGCATAGTTTTCTTGGAATGAAGAATATTTATCTAGTAGGTTTAAACTAATGTTTACTCCTTGCTTTACCATCAATTATAGCAAACACAAGTCTTTATTTAGAATTTTGTTTTTTGTAAGGTGTTTACTTTGAAAAATATTAAACAAGCCTAAACTTAACCAAAAAAAGAAAAAATTATTTCTCCTTTTCTTAAAGTATTTTTTTATTGTTACAGTTTCCAAGGCAATTTATTTATCTAAATTCATTTTATTTTGTGATATAAATTCAAATAAAATATCCTTATATAAGATTTGCATTCTTTAACACCACACCAAGTTCTTTCTTTGTTAAAAAAAACAGATGAGAAAAATATACTATGCATTCATGCTTGACATATATAATTTTGAAAAAGTAAATCCTTCAGGGTCTATGATTTTTGAATCTTTAAAAAGAGGCATGCTTGTTACTGAATTTTTTTCCTTTTATTAATGAGAAGAAATAAAGAGAAAAATTGTATAGCATTTTTGGGGAATAAATTGAGGATAGTATCAATAAAAACATAGTATGTCTAGATAAAATTTGAGTTCGCTAATTATTTTCTTTAGCTTTTACTTGCTCTTTCCCTTTCATGAGCAATTATTTTCCAAAAACCAAAGGTAATTCCTTTTTTCTTGTCTGGTCTCAGACTAATTAATTAATTTTTAGTGAAAGTTCCAAATTTCCAAGAGTGGGACCAACAACATTAGTCACAAACTGCTTCATATGTCTGAGCAATGGTTCCCTTATGCAATCCCTCTCTCTGTGAATTTAGAAGGAATGAAAAGACAAATATGGAAAGTTTAATAATTTTCCTTTCCCCAAAAGATGTCCACATCTTAATCTCTAGAAGCTGTTAATATGTTACCTTACATGGCAAAGCAATTTTGCTGATGTGATTAAGAATATTGACATGGGGAGATCATCTAATTATTTGAGTGACCCAATGCAATCATTCAGGTCCTTATAAGAGGAAAGCAAGAGGATAAGCATTAGTAACCGGAGATTTGAGAACAGAAGCAAAACCTTGGAGTAGGAGTAGCAGGAGGAAAGGGTTTCTAGTCAAGGAGTGTGAACATTCTTAAAGTGATGGAGATCAGAATTACAACATCAGTCTCACAGTCTTAAAATCAAGTTGTGTACAGGGTTGATTCCTTCTGGAATTCTCAAAGGGGAAATCTTTCTCGTTGCCCTTTTCTGCACAGTGAGATCGATGTTGTACTCCGACCTCCACAACTTTAAGATCATACATTTGTAGCCGGGCTCGGTGGCTCAGCCTCTAATTCCGCGCCTTTGGGAGGCTGAGGTGAGTGGATTGCCTGAGCCCGTGGGTTCGAGACCCGCCTGGGCAAGCAAGACCTCATCTCTACAATAAATCCAAAAATTAGCCGGGCGTGGTAGCGCGCGCCTGTAGTTCCAGCTACTTGGAAGGCTGAGGCGGAAGGATTACCGGAGCCCAGCAGGTCGAGGCTGCGGTGGCCGGGAGCGGCCACTGCACTCCAGTCTGGGCGACAGAGTGAGACTCCAACTCAAAAAAAAAAAAAAGAATCCTTTTGGGAGCTATTACAGCACATGAATGCCTGGACACCACGCCAGCCCAAGTAATTCAGAGAATCCCCTGGGTTGGTAGTTGAACATTCTTATTTTTTACAATCTCCCCCAGCTGATGTTAATAAACAAACAGGATTGAGAACCGTTGATCTAATGCACATATCAATCCAACAAATTGAGTGACAATTTGAGAAAGAACTACACTGGGCTGAGGACTTTAGTATATTCTTCCATAATAGCTGAATGACTATGCATACATTTACGTGGAGGGTCATCTGCTTCATTTTACTTTACTGGGTCAGTATGTTAGAGAGGGAAAGAGGGAGAGAGGGAGACAGGGAGGGGAAGAGGAAGGAGAGAGGGAGAAGAAATGCTTTGAAAGAGAAATTTTAAGTGTTAATCAGAAATAAGCGTTATCATCAGCTAATATGTTCTTTGGCCTAAAATATAATTTAAAGATTTTATACACATGTATGGCAAACACCTGTCCAGCCCAGGACTTAGCTAGAACAACTTAAAGTTTAGAGTTGCCAAAGGCCACTGAGCATAGAAGTAAAAGTCCTATACCCTTAGTAAAGACTAGGGGGTATCACAAGAGAAGAGTATTTAAAAAAAAAAAAAGACAACAGCTTCCATGTATCAGGAGAATATATATATTCCTAACCCTTCTAACATCCCTATGTAATAGAACATATAACATTTGAAGAGTACTAGTAATTACTATAAAAGATGAGGACCTTGGGTAATTAGGAGGGCTAAGTTTTGTTCAAAATATTTTGTTTAAAAAGATATGAAGTAAAATAGAAAAAGACTTCTCACACAGAACTCAAAAGCACCAGCATGGAAAAGAATTGAATAAATAAGAAAACAAGAAATTAAATAGACAAAGATTTCTTAGGCAGGACACAACAATCATTAATAATTAAAAATAAAATTCTAAAAAAAATTAAAAATAAATTCTAAAAGGAAAATTCTATTTCAGTCCAATTAATAAAGAATTTCTGTCCATCAAAAATTGACCTGAAGAGTGAAGTGACAAGACAAAGATTCATAGCCCATAACTGATAATGAAGTCACATCCAAAGTACAAAAAGAACTACCAAAAATCACTGAGAAAGAAAACAATCTGATGTTCAGATGTGCAAAGACTTGAAGCATTTATGAAAAATAGATTCAAATGGCTGATAAGAACATGAAAAAGTATTCAGTATCATTCTTTTCAAGGAAATGCAAGTTAAAACCACTTTGAGATATCTGCACACACCTATCAGCATCCACCCACCATTAAGATATCAGTACATACAAACCATAAAATTATCTAAGCAATTTCATGTTCCAGCAATTCAACTCCTATGTATATACCAAGAAGACGAGAACGTAACTGCTCATGACAAGACAGGTTCAAGAATGTTCATAGTGACTTTCTTCATGATAGCTAAATTATAAATATAAAAATCTCAAATGCACATCAACAAAATAATGATAAATGTTGGCATATATATATATATATATATACAGTGAAATACAACCTGTAATTTAAAAAAAAAAGGAATTGCTTATATGTGCAACAACATGAATTAATTTAAAAAGTTTTGTTGAGCAAAAGAGTCCAGATGCAAAAGAGAACATGTATGAATCTATTTATATAAACTTCAAGAACAGGCAAAACAATGAGCTCAGAATAATGGTTCCTTTGTATGGGAAGAGGAGAAGAAATGAGAAGGGTGCTGAAGGAGCATTCTGGGATGTTCTACAGCTTCATCGAGGGTGGTTATAAGTACATACACTTAAGATTAGTGCACTGTACTGTAAGACCAAACTGAATTAAAATTAATATTAAAAAGAAAAGGAAAAGCATAATCCATTGTCAAAGGTAGCCATCTAAAATAATTCTATCACACAATTCAGCTATTAAAAATAATGAAATCATGTCTTTGCAGCCACATGGATGCAACTGGATGCCATTATTCTAAGCAAATTAACCCAGAAACAGAAAACCAAATACTGAACGTTCCCACTTGTGAGAGCTAAACACTGGGTATACACTGACATAAAGATGGGAATGACAGACATTGGGGATTCTTGATGGAGGAAGGAGGGAGGGGGCAAGGGTTGAAAAACTACCTATTGGGTTACCATATTTACTGTTATACTTGGGTGACAGGTTCCATAGAAGCTTAAGCCTCATCACCATGCAATATGCCCATGTGACAAATCTGCATGTGTATCCCCTGAATTCAAAAGAAAAATACATAAAAATAATTAAATAAAATATTTTCATCAATAGCAACTTTATTACTTATGGATTTTAAAACCACATTTACTCAAAAGAGAAATCTCTTTAGGACTTTGCCTCATCACCTTTGACATCATGAATAATAAATACTCAAGTTAATTTTCTCAAGTTATGAAAAAATAAAGAATATATTTTTCATCCCTCTTGACCATTCATAAACATACTCCATCTGAAAAGAGTTCATATTTTTCAGCTTTACCATAATTTCTCTCTAGATTTTGGGTTTTAAACATAATCTAAACAGAATAGCTAAAGCCATGCTTCCAGTTGCTTTATGGTGTTGAAGCAAAATGAAACCCTTTAAATTCTGGGTATGTCCTGTTTTATACTGGATAAAATGTATCACCTTTATAATCAAGTTATTAGAATATACTATATTAAGTTAACCATCCCAAGCTGGAAACAATTAGAATATAGATCAAGTAATAGCATATTAAGAAACAGGCAAAGAGTATAACTCTTGGCATTTTGCATTGTGATGTTGAGTTACTGATATATTTCCACAAAAAAACTAGCTTCAGAATATTGTAATGAATATTGAATATATAGCTTCAAATATTGATGTTTCAGCTCTCAGAACTGGTCAAGACAAGAGGATAGAACATCATTCTCTTAAATTGACACCAGCTGCTTCTTAACAATCACCACGTGCATGCTTATCTTGCTGACCAATCACAAGTAGGCTCCTTAAAAGCAAACATCTGCTGACCATTTATAGTAATTTCAACATGAAAACAGGTTTATCAAAAACAACTTAAGCTTTGCCAACACTGAACATGTGCTTCCAGAAAAAATAATCTTTCAGCCTCAACTGTATTATGATTTTCTAACTCCATATTCCTCAATCCTTATCAAAACAAAGCATGATTTTCATAACACCTTTCCTTCAAAGTGCTTCACAAAGAGGTTTTCATCCTGTACCTATTATTCCCCCAATACCTGCTTCACCACTTCAGAGAGCAGAGGGCGTTCAACTTGGGAGAAAAGTGAGACCAGACTTGCTGCCTTCCCATTTTGAGTTGAGCATGATTTTTAAAAATAACACTAAAGTTTGGCATAGTGGTTATGGGACTGCTTGGATTCACAAGTTTAAAGAAAAAATGAACTCAATAAACCTAGCTATCATTTCCATTGTTATTGCCATTATACATTTTATAACAGAGCAGGTAGCTATCACTCAGAATCCGAAAATGCTGGTGGGTAAACAGTCTAGTTTATATATTTTAGTTACATAAAATCATAAGGAAATTGGAGAGGTTGAAATTCTAATTCAGAGTGTTTGATATCCTAGTATAACTGAGGAGAGCCAGCAATTTCATTAAAACAAATGTAAGCCTGGCGCGGTGGCTCATGCCTATAATCCCAGCACTTTGGGAGGTCGAGGTAAGAGGATTTCCTGAGCCCATGGATTCGAGACCAGCCTGGATAACTTTGAGAGACCTCGTCTCTACAACAAATCAAAAAATTAGCTGGGTGTGGTGGCATGTGCCTTTAGTTCCGGTTACTTGGAAAGCTGAGGTGGAAGGATCGCCTGAGCCCAGCAGGTCGAGGCTGTGGTGGCTGTGAGTGTGCCACTGCACTCCAGCCTGGGCAACAGAGTGAGACTCCAACTCAAAAAAACAAGAACAAAAAACAAATGCAACATACCATTTATATTCCGTTGACATTTTGAAGCTCCATGCTATTTTGAAAATTTGCTTTATATAGAAAAAAAATTACCTTAAGTTCATTCATGGCATCCAAATTTCTGCTGCATTTCCATTTCTGTATTGTTAAAACAGTAAACCCCTCTGGAGGTTCACACACACACACACACACACACACACACACGCACACACCTCTAAATCACTGCTTTAAACATAACATTTATCAAACCATTGATGTCTTATGCATTTCATTCTCTACTTTAAAAGTCAGCATTTGTTTGTGAGTTGTAAGAAGCCCAAAGAAAAGTTCTGGAGACCAGACCATGCCAAATTACTCTAAGATTTGAGGATCCTTCTCCTCCCAGGAAACCAAAGGAGATTGATTGATCAGTATGAATTTACATAAATATCTTTTTATTTTTTCATCTTCTTTCAAGAATTTCAAAATCTATTTTCTAGTTTAGCAGGGAGAGGATCATGTGTTCATATTTCCATCTTGAGCTTGTCATGGCATTCTTAGTATTGTTTTCAAGAGTAATAAGGCCCATAAAATGTCAATCAAAACCCACCACCAGCAGGGAATGTGTTGGAAGCTGTTATATAATCAGCATGCCTGTTTCAGCACAACACAAGTGGCATTTTTCATGTCAATACTAAATTCACAACTTTAAATCTCAGATTTCCTGTGTCTCTGGGTTACCATGGAAGTAGGGACTAAGGCAGCCTGAGCAGCCCCAGCCAAAACCCAAGTGTCCCATTGTCTAATAGAATAATGAGTCATTTCACTCCGCCAGGTTTCCTTCCCCTGAGTCATAGAATTATGGGGAGGAGGTGTGAGGAAGGGCTAAGCAAAGTCCATTGACAGCTGCAGGAAAGGCTGGAGAAACTCTCAGCCTATGCACACAGTCAGCTTCGCTAAGCTGACACCCACCCTCAGATTGAAACTTGGATCTCAATGCAGTACTCAGTAATCCCTTCCTGCACATCCCAAACCCATTTACTAGAAGATCAGACACCCACCGCATTGTGCTCTGAGCTTATTTTGGTTGGCGGTATAAAATCAAGCGTGCTACAGGTTTTTAATTTTATTTCTGAATTAACACTATCTAAGACATTATAGTGGTCTAAGCCCTGTACTAGCCTATAAATTTAAGATGAAAAAGACATATTGGACCAGCATGCGAATCATCTAATATGTTTTCTCCACAGCATATTCTTCAACCAACTTAAATTGTAAATGATTTGAGTAACAGAGCTTTTTCAATTTCCTTGGGGTTTTTTTGTTTGTTTGTTTTTTTCTCCAAACCTCTGTGAGCAGTTTTATAGCTATGCAGACCAAATGAATCCTTGTTTTAATAGGTGAAATATAGAGAGAAGAAAAAAAAGGTAAGTAGACAGGAGAAAGAACATTGATGAAAAAGGAGAGAGGAGGAAGAGGAGTCAGTGAGGTAAGAAGAGAAAAACAGAGGGGTGGGAGGAAATGGAGAAGGAAAATATGGAGTAAAAAGGAAGCAAAGAAGAGGAGAGGAAAGATAAGGAGGAAGAGGGTATAAAGGAAGAGAGGACGAAAAGGAGAAAGAAGGTCAGGACGAAGAAGAGGAAAAGGACGCATCCCTTTGATAGATTTATGTTTGCTTGATTTTCCATGGATGCAGTACCATTTGTTTTTCCCTCTGCTGCATGGAACTTTAGTTACTAGAGAACATTTCAGAACTTCGTGAAAGCTTGTAATTTCTTGTTGTGTGAAAAAAAAATGATTTCAAAGCTGTTAGAATTTGATTCTGTGCCCCCTCAAATACACCTTTGCCCAAACATGGTATTCTATCATGATATTTTCTTTTTTTTTTTTTTTTTGAGTTGGAGTCTCACTCTGTCGCCCAGACTGGAGTGCAGTGGCCGCTCCCGGTCACCGCAGCCTGGACCTGCTGGGCTCCGGCGATCCTTCCGCCTCAGCCTCCCAAGTAGCTGGAACTACAGGCACGGGCTACCACGCCTGGCTAATTTTTTTTTATTTATTGTAGAGATGAGGTCTCGCTTGCCCAGGCGGGTCTCGAACCCGCGGGCTCAGGCAATCCACTCACCTCAGCCTCCCAAGGCACGGGATTACAGGCTGAGCCACTGAACCCGGCTTGGTATTTTCTTAATTGCTTGAATAATCTCCACTTGTGATATTTTTTCTATCCTTACCAGGAAAATATTATTAAAACCCATTACAAAGGAATTATGACACTGAACTGAAAACAGGAGGAACAGACTAGATAGACATATGATAAATGATAGGTAGACAGATGCTGGCATGTGTATAAATACATACACACTGTATTTTGCTGATTATAAGGCACCATGGATTATAAGATACACATTATTTTATGTACCTCTAGGAAAAAAAGTACTGTCCATGAAGTCAAATATACCATCAGTTATATGATGCATCCTGATTTTAGAGCTCTAATGTAGGGGTAGAGAGAAGGGTTATTTTCTGCCCTCTATGGAAGTTTGATGAAATGACTTACAATAGAAAGGTGAACAGAAAGAAAAGCTTACAAATGAATTAACATGCATGTAAACATGGGAGCCCCAGAAATATGAGACTCAAAGAAGAGCCAGATGGCAGATGCTTATATAAGGGGTGAGGAAAATAAGCGGAGAGGGGCTGTAGATAATTTTAGAGAAGTAATCAATAATTTTTAGGGGAAATGAATGAACTTAGAAAATAGTGGCCTGAGACAAAGTACCTCTGAGCTCTGGGGGAGGTGGCTAGAAGGTGAGAGGTAGAACTTCACTGTGAACAAAGGCTGTCTTACTATGCATATAAAGTCTCCCAGGTAATCTCTTGGCCTTGCCATCAGATTAAAAAAAGAAAAAAGAAGAAAGAAAAGTCTATCTGTTGTAATGATAATTTCAGTCTCTTCTGTGAAGGTTAATTTTTTGTGATTATTTGATGAAATTCCTAGGGAGGGGGTATTAAGACAATTGCATTTCTTTTGAAAAAAAGTTGTAGTCAAATAAGGGAATTTTTTTTTTTTTTTTTTTTTAGTTGGAGTCTCAATCTGTCGCCCAGACTGAAGTGCAGTGGCCGTTCTCGGCCACTGTAGCCTCGACCTGCTGGGCTCTGGCAATCCTTCCGCCTCAGCCTTCCAAGTAGCCGGAATTACAGGCATGCGCTACCATGCCCGGCTGATTTTTTGATTTATTGTAGAGATAAGGTCTTGCCAAGTTGCCCAGGTGGGTTTCGAACCCGCGGGCTCAGGCAATCCACTCACTTCAGCCTCCCAAAGCGGGGGGATTACAGGCTGAGCCACTGAGCCCAGCTAGATAAAGGAATTTCAGAGAGAGTCCCTGGCAGTGTTTTTGAAAAGAAAGATGATTAGTGAGTCAATAGGACAGGCAAGATCAGAGAGGAAAGTCTTAGGTTTATTTCTGAAGCCTTTTAATTTTCTTTAATTTAAAACACTCAGCATGCCAAAGCACCATTTTGTGCTTTGTTTTCTGAGCCCCGCAATAACTTTACTCCAACCATAAGAAAGCATCAGATAAAGTCAAATTGAGGGGCACTGTACAAAATAACTGACCAGTACTCTTCAAAATTGTCAACGTCATAAAAGATAAGGAGAGACGGAGAACCAGTCATAGACTAGAAGAGTCTAAGAGGAAATAACAGCAAAACACAATGTGAGATCTTGGATAGGACCCTAAGACAACAAAAAGAGAAGGTTGGTTAAAAAAAAATTAGCAAAATTCAAATAAGGTCTGAAGTTTAGTTGGTGATATTCCACAAGTATTAATTTCCTGTTCTTTATAATTGTCCTATGGTTTTCTAAGATATTAACATTAGGAGAAGTAGGGTAAGAGAGATATATATTTTAAAACTCTTTGAATTATTTTTATAATTGTTCTGTAAGTCTAAAAATTCAAAAAAGACATTTTAAAAATGTGCAAGATGTGTACCTTAGAATCGTGTAAAATATAACTTAGAATGATATAAAATGACAGAAATGTTCATTTATTTAAATAATTTATTCATTATTTGAAGGCCAACATGGTGTGGGAGAAAGTGCTCTGGACTGGGTATCTAATCCCTGAGTTCTAGTTTTGATTCTGACTAAATTCACAGGACATAACATATTTTGTAAATTCCTCAAAATAATCACTCTGCTTCTCAATTTCTTCAGTCTGCAAGATGAGATTTTTGGACTACATGACTTTTAAGGACTATTTTACTTTTAATATTCTCAGCATCTATATTAACAACTAAACAAAATATATGAAGTAGTGCTGCCTTTACCTAAAATCAGTAAAATGGCCAAAGCTATTAATATTTCTGAAAGGTTGCATACATGCCTACACACACACATTTTTCACAACACAAATTTCTTTTTATGCATAACGAGCACAGAATAATCTATAACACAGTGAACCCCATGCTTACTCTGTGTTCACTGATTGCTTAATTTATCCTTAGCACATAAAGATGCCAGGTGTTATTAGCGTGAAATAAAACTCAGCAGTTTTTTTCAGGACTAGCAGTGCTCTAAACCACTCTCTCAGAAAACAAATCATGTGGGCAGAAATGTGAGTGGATATATATGCTTTATTGTTCACCCTTGCCAAAGTTCCAATTTTTAGTTTTCAGTCAATCTGTACTAATTGATGAAGAGAATTTACTAAAATATTGTGCAGGCTTGTGTCATAGAAATCCACTCAAAGGGATAGGGCCCCATTTATGAGATGCTTTTCCATATTCTATGTGGAATTCTTCCTCTAGAAATAATGAGAAACCAGAAACTTGCCCTTCTCCTGAATTCTTAAGCAAAGGCTAAATAATGAGAGGACTTTTTAAGTGTCATAGTGGGATCTTGGCTAAGCATTTACCTTTCTAATAAAAATCTTTGTGAAACATGCACAAAATATGGTGGATGCATTGCAGTATATTAGTTATCCACATTACAAAAGAAAAAAAACTTTTTGTCATTATCCTCTGAAGCACAGACATGTCAAAGATGACCAGGCAAGGGGAACTTATTGGAAAACACTAAGTCATAACATTTCAAGGCAAGATACACAGCACAGACCTTCCCCTGGGAAGTGTGTGGTATGGGAGCCTTCTGTTGGGGAAAAATGTGCCACTTTCCCTCCCAGTGATCTTACAAAGCACCCAGGGGAGTGGTGGATTCTAGGATGCTCATTTCAACATGTGCTGAATAATGAGGGGTGAGAACTGGCTGCAGAGGGAAGAAGAAAGTTTCCCAGCCAAGGGTGTGGAGAAGACCCAGAGGGCTGCAGAGGGATTAAACAAATTGATTTGCAGATTGAGGGAACTGATTCAACCTGAATCAGAAATATGAGGAAAGCATGGGTTGACAAAAGACTAGGGTCTTTTACTCCCTCTGGGATCCTCTTACTTTTAGTCTCTTTGAGAAGGCAGTTCTGACAGGAGGTATTTCCCTGGGTGGGACGAGGAAGATTTCCTATGAGTAACCAAATGAGACAGTGTTTTCTGAGTCCTTCTCACTGAAGGTGGGGTTGTTTTGTCGTCAGTGTCTAGACTGGTCTAGGCCTAAGGCTACCTCCTGTGGTAAAATATCTTTTACACATGTATTTTCTAAAAGTTGTGGCCTTTTAGAAGGCAACCAAGGAGCTGCAGGCTCTATCTTAATTGTGGATTCCCACTGGTGGGTTAGTCATCCCTCCTGACAACCCAACCAGGGAGAAGCCACAGCGCACACAAAGAGGATTCTTGCTGCTACGTGTTGCTAAACAATACAGCTCTACAAGTCTAAACATTGCACAACTCTAGGGGGCATTGTTCACATTGTTTCTATGTGAATGGGGTCCCTGGAGTTGTGTATCTCTATGGCATTGCAATTCAAAGCATTTTATTCCCTTGTATTCTAGGTTGTGCGTGTGTGTGTGTGTGTGTGTGTGTGTGTGTACGCACACGCTGAGATTTTGTTTGTTGGTTTACTTGTATTTGGGAAAAAGAAGGAATAAAAATGGTAGAAGGGAGGGCTGGATGGGAAGAAAGAAATGGCAGGAGTGGTGGAAACAATTAAGGGGCATCAGAAGAATCACTGCTGAAAATTCTTACATACTTGTGATCTTTGGAGCTTTGTACATTTTCCAAGAAATATTTAGATACACTAAGATCATCTGGAGGACAATTAGCCCAAATCTTACTGAATCAATCTCAATGCTGTGAGGCTTGAAATGTAAAAGGGAAACATTTTGCAATGGTTTTTAGGTGTGGTCCCCAGACTAGTAGCATCAAGGACCTGGGAACTTGTCAGAAATGCAAATTCTCAGGTCCCACCCAAGGCCTACCTAATCTGAATCTGAGGGTGGGGCCCAGCAATCTGTGTTTTAACAAGCCCTGCACGTGACTCTGCTGCATGGTTAAATATGAGAACCACTGCTGTTTAGGATGAGCATGGAAAATTGAGGAGAAATGGCCTCCTGGGCAAAGTTTGAGATTTTTGATTGGGGTTAGGTTGTGTACTGGTTTGGACTACCTGAGGAACAGAGTCTAGACCTGGGGAACATGCAAGAGTAGATCTCGCTAACCAGATTTTTCAGAAGCTTTAAGCGTGGGTGAGGTGCCAAAGAAAACAACCTTGGCCCTCGTATGAGAATAACCCTGGATGGGAGTGCCAGGACTTGTTTTTAAAAATACAAATCTTTGTTCTGCAGTTTAAACCACAGTAGAATCTGCCAATTCAACCCTTTATTTTCTTATCCATCTCTGGAAGCAGGACAGGAAGAAGGAATTTGAAGGGGAAGGAAGAATTCTTACTTGTGTGTTTGAAAATCTGAACCTTTCCGGAAGTTATCCTGAGCCAATGCCAAGGACCTTGTACTCTTAAAAGGTATTAAAAGGTATTTCTGGTTATGCGTAAGCCATCTCATTGCATTGCTGATGTCTTTTGTGTACAAATGCATGTTGAAACCACATAAATTATTTGTATCCTCTGTGTTCTTGGGATTACTGGAAGTGTAGAGGTACAAAAGAGAATACAAACATATAAGCAACACATAAACATAAGTGACTGAATACAACTTCAACTTCAGGAAAAGAGAATCCAGAGAGGTCTAGTTAGTCCCAAAGCCACTTAGTGGAATTCAGTTTAAGGAATAAATAAGCCTTGGAAATAGCAGTAGGCAAGAGTAAATATTAAAATATGATCAGAGAAAAGTAAATGAAATATTTTTAAATTTTATTCTGATTAATATTAGATGCATATTGCAATAAAATCACATACCAAAGTAAAAAAAAAAAAAGATGGAGATAGTTAAGTTCATGACTCCAATGGACAAATGACAAGATAGTAAAAATACATCCATTTCAATGTAAAATCATAGCCAGAAATGGACTAAACACTGGTGCTGTTTCCCAGTGGAGGGATGGTAAGTCCCTGGCACACTTACTACAGCTGCCTGTTTCCAGGGAGGACAGACATCACTATCAGCACTGCACTCCTCCCTGCTGCACTCCTCCCTGCTGAGACTCAGCCCTAAAGTTCTCAATACCTGCAGTTGGCAGCCATTACCAATAGATCAGAGCTGCTACTTGGCCATCTATGACTGCCTGGAATGGGCCTTGGCTGGTACTTCTCCCAGCTCTGCCACTCATCAGTTTGCCACAGGAAGCCTCTTCCACACAGTGCTCCAAAGTGTACCTGTTCTAATTAGTACTAATTATTATAATTCCAGAACAGACCAAGGAATGTGTATTTTCTTTTCATCTCCTTTTCATTATTACACATAAGCAAAAACCTATCCAATTTCCCCAAATGGGAGAGAAGAGGATAACCAATGTTTCTGAAACTATTAAAAAGAATCCAGCAATGATGAAAATGAATAGTATATGTATAGATCGTATAAATGCAACCGAAAATGTGGGGCATTTTCCAGTGGCCCAAGTTATTTTTTACATTAAAAAAATTAAGTTTAAAAAAGTCATGCACTCACTTCAACAAACATATACTAAAAAGAATTCAATGATTATGTGTTTTAATGTGTAATAAAAATATAACCTAACATCTCTGAATTCATGGGTATTATTGCTTTTTCAAAGATAAGTAAAAATATTTTTAGAAACATAATTAGCTTAGAGAACAATACTCAGTAAATAAGAGTTCAGGCAGCAAAAACCGTGAAGGTGGCATGTGACTGGCTGAAGTCTGAGAAACGCCGTTATATAAATGTGCATACATGTGCTGAGTCTCACCTAATTTCACTGCTGATTTACTATGCCATCAGGAGAGCATGCCAACTGTCCAATAACACAGTGCCACCATCTCCAACTGCCCGCTAACTAAATGTGAAGTTATCCTTGCCTTCCAGCAAATGTCTAACCCTAAAATTTTATGATTTAAAAACAACTAACTCATGAACTTAAGCTAAGACTCAAGAGGTAGAACAGGCTAGCTCTTTATCTGACCTATAATCTACAATTAACGTGGTGATGTCCTCTGTCACAACTAACCAGTATCACTCCCAATTAACTTTCCCAGATAGTTTTTTAATAAGCACTAACAATTCAAACTATTAAAAAACAGCAGCACAGGGTGACATGGTAATAGGACTGCTTTTACGAGTATCAATTTACTCTGACAACCGACAACAACAACAAAATTCTAGGGGAAAAAAAATTCCATTCTATTTTATCTTTACCGCTTGTAATATGGTCTCTCCTTAAAGGCCTAATTTATTTCACATGTTTCGAGAAACCATTTTTATTACCCTGTATCTGAATTATATTCATTTTTTTTTCTGCTTTAGAATAATACCAGGTTTCCATTTGTCAGAAGCATTTGTCATTGAGTGGTGAAATTACATTGTAAGAGATGTCATAAGCAGCGATTTGTCACCACCTGCCATGTTAAATAAACCTCAGAGGTAAGCACTAGGTTATAGGGCAAGTAAACAAGACTTTTCCCCCTTCTTCTTTAAATCATGCACTAATTTGTACAAGTAAACACTAGTTTAGATTTTCAATCTTAGGTACTAGGTAAAAACAATGAGAGACAGACTCAATCAATAAAAACTTCACATAAATTACTAAAAAAAAGTTGTATTTAGGCTAAACAGTAAGAATTTTTTCTTTGCAGAAAAACGGATTTTAAAATATCTAGGACCTGTATACCTGTGTTTAGCCACATTGTGAAATTTCCAGGTACATATGCGAAGTAGTGATGGGGTCTTTCCACTTCCTTCATAATCCTTTCAGATCTATCCCTGATTAATTCCTTTTCTTCCTCCTCCTCTTTCTTCAGCTAAGAGTCTAGTCCATAATGTTGGGGCTCACTCCAGACCCAAGCTCAGGCACTGATTAAAAACTTAAGAGAAACCCTGAACGTAGCTAAGACTCAAGAGGCAGAAAAGCCTAGCTCTTTATCTAACCTATAATCTACAATTAACCTGGTGATGTCCTCTGTCACAATTAACTAATGTCACTCCCAATTTGCAAAGCAATTGAGGGTCTGAGTTAGAAACTGAAAGACAAAAAATAACAAACTCCAAAAGGTGAAATTTCAGGGTAACGTAGGGAAGAGGGAACTTTTGTGGGTAGGTTGACAGATTTCACCTGCTTCAGAAAGGCTTCTTGGCCACATAAGCATAGAGAAAAAAAAAGCATGTCTTTTACTGTGGATATGTCATAAATACACACTTAATAGCAGTCACATCACAATACACAATAAAAGGAACCTGTGTGGACGGCAGTGAGGCATGCAGATCCTGGAACACGAAACACCGTGAGGAAGGGAAGGCCAAAGGTGATGGTCATTATAACTCTATACAGTATATATAATTTCACTTCCATTTTGCAGATAAGAACACTAAAGTGCAAGCAGGTTTTTATGCTGTTCAAGCTCACCCAGCATTAGTTTCTCCAAAGATTCTCGGGTAGATCCAATAAATGTGGTATTTCAATAATAACTGGTATCTCCAAATTCCATTTGCTATCCATAGATGGCCAGAATTAGCATTTAAACCAAAAGGAAATTACAGCCCAGTGAATTTAGACCAAAGGGATTATGAAGAATCGTTTGTAAGCCGTCCCAGACACTAACTTTAATTTAGAAAGCTCGTTTTTACATATCAATATCATTATTATAAACTTGTTTTAACACCAGCCTATACTTAAGGTGTCTCAGGTAACAACACAGAAAAAAAATTCAATTTACCACGTTAGAATTCTGAGGATTTAAACATTTGTATATCTTCTACAAGTTAGAAACTAAATGGGTTAACAATCTAATTAAAGAAGCAGTGGTGTAATGCATTCTAAATGAACACTCAGTCTTCTCATAAACACTGAGACTAAGGGCCGTTTCTACCAATTCTCCATTCTAGTGCCAGATACATGGTAGGCAATTAATTCTGCTTATGGATTGGCTGACAAGAGAGTTCAGTGAACTAACATCAAATACTTTTTTAGTCCCCTAATTTGCAATTTGGAAAACCAGAAGTAACAATTATTCTTTTAGAAATCAAAGGAGGATTCTGGCCTCAGAAGTCCCTATGTTCCAGCCTTGCTAGCCATTTTCTTGAGAGAATTCTGTGTGACAGACACTACTACTACACATTGGATGGGTCAGAGCATACTCTATTTCTCTTTTACAACTTTTTTAAACAATGAATACAGCTTGTTCTTTAAGGGCTCAACTTTATGGGAGACAAGGACTCTTCACACTTTATGGAAAGGTCAAAGCTGTCCTAAAAATGGCCACTGAACCCAGTAAATTTTTGACTCAGAGGTCCAATTTATCTGCATTTCATCATCTAATTTGAAAATAAAATGACCAAGTCCTCTTTTCCTGGTCTATTATTTACTAGCTGTTAATGAAGAACCTTGCTTTGCAGTAACCCCATACTGTATCTTCTGCTTGCAAAAGGCATATTCAACTTCTTCCTCCTTTCTTAAAATAAAGAAATACTTTTTGGCTCTGTTCCTTCTTGTTCTCAGTCTCTCTCCACATCTTTCAGGAACAGAACTGTTTCCTTTTTCCTCTGTTTTTAAGAAATATACAAGTATATCTTCTATTATTTTCTTTTTTAAAAAAGAGAGGGTTTTAGATACTAAATCTTACATTTCCCTCTTTGTGAAGACTCATGATTTAAACAAAAAACATTTTTAGATGAGCAACTCACAGTATAAAAATTAATAATACAAATAGAATATGAAAAAAGTATTTCTACTTATGATAGACAATGATAGAAAGATCCAACAAATACTATAAAACTCAGCTAATAATATAAACAATTACAAGAGAATAAATATTATAAAAGTAAGCAAGAAAACTTTTAAATCGATACAAATGTGAGCTGCGAATGAGAGATGTGGGTTGTTTTTGAAGAAAGACAGGCCTGGGATTAGTTGCTTAAATATCAATAAGTTGTTTCTCGCATAAGGTTAGCTTAGGAAGAGAGCAAGTTCAGAAAACATAACCATGGTCCAAAGTCTCAACTTCGAACACACTGAAAATATTATAATATCCTAGACCTCTTTCTTAGCATAGATCTTAACACTTCAAATACATCAAAACACAATTTTAAAAACAGATCTAAGCTATGCCTCCTTTGAACTATTGGATGGCAGCATTACACCCAAGTTCTTTATATTCGATCGCGAACTCCAACTCATGTAATTAAACAATGTAAGACTCATGTGAGACATGCTCAGCAAGTAGTGGGAACCAGGAAGCTGAATTTCCATTTTCCTTTGTCTGTATTTTACAAAATCATGCAAATTCCATGCACACTTAATTTGAACTGAAGCTGTAATCTGATAGCTTGATGACAGAGCAAAATTAATTTGGAACAAAGAAAAATAGTAATTTGTGAAAATCATGGCCACTGGTAAGTTACAGTCACAGGGGAGGGCAGGATGGGATGTGAGAGGCCTTTAGAATCAGGAGTGCATTTCCCAGCAAACCTTATTTCTCCACAACAGCTATTTTAAGTTATGAGCAATAGGTCTGGAAATAAGAATGGAGAAGCTGCCCTGAAGGGGAGGGAGGAGACTTTATCCTCTGTCATGGAAAAAATACAGGAGGAAAGATGGGGGGAGACAAGAGACATTGAGTGATGGAAGCAGAGAAATAGGGGAACTTGTGTCGCATGGCTTCCTTCCTTTCAAGAAAGCCAAAGAGGTTATCGTTTAAGCACAAAGGATTGTCATGATTTCATGAACTTGAAAAATATGGAAATGGTTTGAAACAGCTGCAATGGAGGAGTGTGTTGCTGGGTTACTTTATTCACATTATCTGGATTCGTCTTGCCTAGTCTCTGAAATCAATGATGCCCTCAGGGTCCTATAGCAGTGGCTCCAAAGCTTAATTAGGAATGACAAATATGTGGCACATGTGCAGCCACTCCTCTCTTACTCATGACTATGACAGACATTATTAATCAAGCACAGCATCCTTTCTCACTGAGTTGAATCAGAATCTCAGAATCCTTCTCAACAGTGTTCCAAAGCAGTCATTATTAATTGATCAAAGGAGGTACCATGCTTGAGCAAAACACGACTTGCTGTGGACTTGGTTTACTCATAACAGCGTTCCTGCTTTTGCATTCATGGCCGGCTATCCACTTGATAAAAATCTAAGAAATGGGGTTTTTGCTCCTGAACTTCAATAGCTTTATGTATGGGGATCTGATCATTGCTCCCACACTCCAGGGCTGGTCCACTTATGAGCACCACAGAACCCGCAGTAAGTCAAGGCTCTAACCCTCCACCCCTTTCATCCACATCCTCGAGACTCTTTCCTCAACTGACTATGACATGTGGGAAAATCTGATGCTTGTTGGTAGTCAGTGGGCTGCGCTGCTTCTCTACTTGTTAAGCTTGATATTGAAAGAAGATGCACTTAAAGTATCTCATCCCTCTGATTTTAAATCTTCAGTTCCCTAGTGACTTGGCATAAAAAGCCAGACCCCATAAACCATTAAGTCATCAATCAACCAAGAAGCCTTTTAATGAATTCCAGGTTTGAGGACTGTGGCCTGAACAGCAGGTCCTCCTGATCTCATCTTCCACTAAAACACTCTCCCTAAGACAGGCCCTGCAGCAGCTCAGAGGCTCTGGAAAAGTCCCTAGGAAGGTCAGAGGCCCTCTCAAAGTCTTAGGTATTTCCTTCATTGAAGACCCTAAAATCTAGAGGTAGTTCAAGGAATAAGCTTTAAATTAGGATCTTATTCCCCAGAGGTTACCTATGTAGCAGACCACTGTCTCTCTCTAAACCAATGAACCTAACAAAATAATACCTAATGTGGTCTTGCCTATGTGTCCCAGTCGTATTGGACTTGGTGGTTCATTGGCGGGGCCAGATCCCTATCCTTAGAAGGATCATTCTTACTTTGATGAGAGATTCCAGAATCCCCGTGTTTAAATATGCCCTGCCAACTTTCATGACATCTTGCATTCAGTTGCTTTTTCTGAAATCTAGGGTCCTGATTCTTGAACTTGAAAAATATGAGCAATAGGTCTGGAAATAAGAATGGAGAAGCTGCCTTAGGTGCAGGCAGGACTGTTGGCCATGCCCCACAATCGAAGAGATTTGTGGGAGAATCGTGTTTCTTGGATCAGAAGAGTATAATGTGGTCTCTAATGAGTAGCTAGTGTCTAGACAGCAGGAGTCTGAAAACCTCAGGGTACACCAATCTAGTAATCTAGATGGATGCAACGCGGTCAGTACAGCTCACATTCTTGGAGCCTTCTGCCCTAAGCAGAACCTCGCTCTTCAGCCTGGCCCCATGTTTTCAAATATTAGATTTTTCAGAAGTCAAAATGTTAGGATCCAGTATGTCTCTGACTACCAAAAGATCAGTTGAGGTGACAGCAATGACAACCCTAGAGATAGTCAAGAAGAGACAATAGGTGTAAACATAGTTGAAAAAAATACTATATTTGCCCTTATATGCACTTGAGTTGAAATCACAATTTTACCATGGACTAACTCTGTGATCTTCATGAATTGCATAGTTTCCCAGAGCTTCAGTGAAACAAGGGTAAGCAGGAAATAATAATAAAAATATAATAGGGTTGTTGAGAAGCTTAGAGATAATATATGTTAAGTGCTGGTCAGATGACAGGGACTCTCAACAATGCCTCCTGCAGCAATCTCTTGCCAAAGTATGAAATTAACATGCAAACATACTTGAAGCACAATGCTTATCACGTAGGAGGAACTCAAATACATGTAAATACATTTTTTAAAGTGAATAAATGAATGAACCAGTCATGTTTGTTTCCATGCGTAGGAGAATATTTTTCAAAAGGAACCTAGTTCGTCAGCTATCAGCTTGCATAAGCACCTGCAGTACTTTTTATTCACTGTTAGCTCAATGTTTCAATTGAAACAAGCAGTGACCTAAAATCATATTATAAACTATTTCTGAAAATCCATCAAATCCACTTAAACTGTGATTTTTGACCTGCAAGTCACATTTGAACATTTACAGGAAATTCAATAATAAAACCCTGCCTTTGAAGGAGAGAAGACGTTCTTCAGAAAGATGATATTCTGCACTAGCTAAAATAACACACTTTTAAAAGATGAATTTCTCCCACTAAATCATAATATATCATTTCTAGGCTTAATTTTAATTAGAGCTGAAATTTTCAAACTTAGATATATAAAGATTATTTTTTGAAAAGCCAATTCTCTTTGTAGGCCACTTGAATTTTTGTTCTATGAAGAAAAAAAATCTTTCTGGAACTAAAGTGAACATTTTGGTCTTCATTAAACATGTGGTTGGGGGCAGAGAAAAGGCACACAAAGCATAATTCTGATGGTTGTACTCATTGCTGAGTGGATATCTGTGAAAAGTGTGTGTATTTTCTAAAAATAACCAACTATTGACCTTTTATTTGAGTCTCTCAGAATGGAGGAGAGAACACTTCCCCACCTGGATAATTCTCTCTACTCGTATATATGAAAGGACAATACTGATTATACACACAATTTGTTTTGTAATAATGTCAACCTGTTCTGCAGGCTCCTAAAAGGCATGCTCCATTGGCATGACTGTAATTTAAGTAAAATGATCCTGGGCTCACTCCCAGTGCTGTTACTTAGTAAAAGTTCTACACCGGGCTAGGTACTTAACATCACAAAGTCTCAATCTCCTACAATTTCCCCTAGGTACGAATAATTCTTTGGCCTCTGCCTCCCACACTGTCCCCACTCCCTATTGATTCTATGTAATTCTCTATCCTGCTCTATGCCCAGGAAGGCCTGTTTTAATTGCAACACCACAGGTTTGGGGGATAGAGAGCACAGGCAAAAGATCAGAGGGCGGGTTTGTGTTTCCATGAGAGTCCTGGGAACCTACAATTGTCCTGTGTCTTTGCCACCCCACTTCCCAGGCTGTAGACTCACTGGAAAGATGAAAGGAGATATCACAGGTAAAGCATTTAGCAATGGCCTGTCATAAACCATGAGTGATAGATGCCACCTGCTGTTGGAAGCCAAAATAAGCAAATGGTATTTGAGGAGGGTCCACAGCTAGTTAAGGAGTTGGTAGGAATAATGTGTCACCAAGGTGAAAGCAGTAATCTCCATTAAGCGAAAGTGAAAGCGAGGAAGTGAAAATATTTGGTTCAAGACTATTTCCACGGCCCTCAAGCATTTGTGTGCCACCTGCTTAGCTTACCTAAACCCTCCTCTGACAAAATTCAAGGAAAAAGATTCTCCCCTTTATTAGCCAGAGCAAAATAAAATCAACACTGTCCAAAGGAGCAACAATCAGCATGGCAGCAGGGGGCGGAGGGAAGGGCGGAGGGGAGGGTGGGTGGGCAGGGAATGTGATATGTGATATTTGCTCTGTGCCAAAGGAAAGCTGGATTGAGGCAGCTAGTGACAATTCTGTGATGCCTCAGAGGAGTGACAGGTGCTCTGGGGCAGGTGAGTGAAATGCTCCTTGAGGGTGTTCAGGATATGAAAAATAAGATAGAAAGTTTTTGTGGGTTGTTGAACACTAGATGTAAGCAAATACAGGACTTTCTATTTTGTTGCACCTTGACAAATAAACACTGGGCTCTACCTGGCTCTATTATAGAAGCATTGCCCAAGGCTAAAGGACTTCATTCTTTACCTGATCCTTCACTCTGTTCTGTGACCAAACTGCAATCCTCGCTTGCCCAAAAGGAATAGTCTGAAGACTGAATGCCAAGGTTAGCGGTTGTCCTGCGGTCCCAGGACCCAGCATCAGCCTAACCTGGGGACTTGCTAGAAATGCAAAATCTGACTGGGACATGGTGGCTCATGCCTGTAGTTCCAGTACTTTGGGAGGCTGAGGTGGAAAGATCACTTGAGGCCAGCAGTTTGAGATCAGCCGGGGAAACATAGTGAGACTCCATCTCTACAAAAGTAAAAATTAAAAAATTAGCCATTCATGTTGCATGCCTGTTGTTCTAGCTACTCTGGAGGCTGAGGAGGGAGGATTGCTTGAGCCCAGGAGTTCAAGGTTACAGTGAGTGATGATGGTGACACTGCATTTCAGCCAAATGACAATGTGAGGTCTTGTCTCTAAAGAAAAGAAATTAGGGGCAACCCCTTCGGGTCCCTTCCCACTGTGGGAGCTTTTCTGTCCTCTCAATAAATCCTGCTTTCTCACTTAAAAAGAAAAAGAAAAAGAAATTAAAGGAAAAACATAGAAACGCAAAATCCAGATTTCTTGAATCAGGACTCTGTAGGTGGGGCCCAGTCATCCGTGTTTTAACAAGTCCTCTAGTGAGTCTGATGCACACTCACATTTGCGCCCCACGGTCTTAACACAAATATCTTAGCACTAGTGTCATTAGTTACCATGTGTTAGCCACTTATTATGAATCAATCATCGTGCTAAATCCTTTACTTGAATTATCACATTTAATCTTTACAACATCTTGTGAGATAGCTACTGCTGGTGTCCCTATTTATGGAAGTTAAACTGAGGCTCGAGTAGTTTGCAGAGCATACCTAAGGACGTGCGGCCAATGCCAGAGCCAGAAATGGAATCCATACCGGCCTTCTCAGTGTTCTGAATCACTTCACTTTGCTGTACTGCCGCTATAGCACAAAGCAAGAGACATCACTGTGGAGCAAAATGCACAGGTATGCTTGTTGGATGATGTGAGCTTTTTATATATGACTACAGTGACTACACCCAGCCTGCTCGGTGAATCTGGGAGCTGCCCCAACAGGGAACTCCTCTGGCTCTAAGTCATACCCCACTCTCAGAAGCACAAAGGGATATTTAGGAGATAAGAAATGGGCTGAGCCAAGGCTCTGGCGGCCAGATATATGGTCATCTGGAAGGGATCAAAGTTACACGGCTTTTGAGTTGCCCAAATAAATGTGCTCTTTGTCTCCACCAGAATTTGTATATATATGTACACACACATGTACACACACACACACACCCTACATGTATAGCAAAATACACATCACCCATACTTTTATAGGTAATTGAGAAATAATATACATTTGGATCTACTTCCTCCCTCCGCAATGACTGAATGAAAGTGAATAAAAAAAAAACTTTAAAAAGTCTTATCTACGAATTCCTATATGGAATGTGCTATTGCCTGCCACTATGAAACACCTGCATTCTCTAATCTGATAAATTGACATCTATTTTTACCTAGAGGGAAAAAAAAAGTCAACAGATGTTGATCTTCAATAATCATTGAAGTATTACCATATTTTAATTCCAGTACATAAAAATACCCTAATGTAAAGTAAAAATCCACCTTCAAAAATTTTATGCTATCATATTTGTGCAACACCAAGCAGAGAAAAACTAAAAAGAAAAAAAGGAAAAAGGAAAGAAAGATATATCTTATGTATAGAAATAAGATAAATAAGATATATGTATTAGATACAAATATATATAATACGTAAAATACGTATATTTTAAGAAATGCTAGTTGTGGGTTTATTTTCACCTATAATTGATTAACCTAATAATGACATTTGTATTTAAATAGAATTCTCTGGACAATACATAGGGAAAATTTGAAGTGCGATTTTTTTCTGAAATATATCTTATTAAAATACGCTTATATGTATTGGTGTTTAGATAGAGATATATGAAAGAAGAAGACAGTGATCAATAAAAAATATTCTAAACAAATATACCTTGAGAATATGCTTACTTAAAAAAATTTACATCTATCCCAGAACATTCACTAAGTTTACATTTTATGAAATTACTAATCAAATGCAGATAAAATTCATCAATAATTACAGCATCAATAACAAGTGAAACTGCCAAAAACATCTTTTTTGAGTAATTGACAAATAGGGAGCTAGTGAGTTCATTTTCTCACTTTATAAAAGGATCATTCCATGCTCCTACTTTGTTTTGATATGGAAGTCACATGCTTGTTTTCATCTGCCTCAGTTTACTCCCCCAAGCTCTTTGAAAGCACTGGGTTCTTCTCACACATCTCCATATATCCAGGAGTTCTTAGGTAACAGTTCTGCAGTTGGGAAGGCTTTAATAAATATTCATTGAATTAGATCCTTTGTCTTAGGTTAAGGTGATATGATTTGGAGAGGAAGGGAAACAAGGAAAGGCTCTCTTATGTGGCAGCCACCATTCAGTTCATGCAATTGTCTTCAGGTAAGAATGCTGGGCCAGTGTTTTCTGACCTTCTAAGTTTTCGAAGATAAATAGCAGTCAGGACTTCAAAGAGAAATCTTCCAGTTTTTAAATGTTGGCCACAAATTCAAAATTTCTCCTTAAAGCACAGTTTAGCAGTCTGAATTTGGGCAGGAAAACTAAGCCACTCAAAGATATACCAGGAATAGCAAGTTCAATACAGGAATTAGGGTTTACACAAATGACAGGTGAGCTGGACTGGATAAAGGACTAGAAAATAGCTGTGGAAGTTCTGGGAAGGGTGACCAGAAGAGCCAGAAGGCAAGACCCAGAAACCTCAACCCGAAGCAGCACAAAAGTGGTGATTCTCAATGGGGAAGTTGCCCTGGACCCATCCTGGAAAGCTGCTGCCAGCGTTCACAGTCTGCAGCAGTGAAGTGAGTGGTTCTCAGGCCACTAGGAATACCACATCTGCCCACACATCTGGCTGTAACAGACTCTGCTCCTCTTCTGCCTCCCAGTTCCCGTATCAGTTCTTCTCACTGGCAATCTGGAATCAGAACCACAAAGGAAGGAGGACTCTGTGGTATGTGGCTGTTGGTTTCTCCTCCGTATTGTATCCCAGAGAGGTGGGAGTGATGCCAAGTCTGGCACTGATGGTATAGGACAACAAAAGGTATCACTGGGGCCAATTCCACTTCAAGGCACCAGTACACACCCTCCAACTTAGAGGATGGCTGCAGAAAGCATTTTAACAATTTCACCTTCTTGCGTGAACAAAAGAACACAATGCACTGAAGATACTTTCCCAGGTGACACACAATCCTTGATAGGAGTTCACTGAACACCTTCTCCCTGTGCTCCTACCCCTCCTCTCCCCTCCCTTCCTCTTCATTGTTCTTCCTCCTTTTCCTCCT